>ML106295.1:12337-38608 GCA_003697995.1 Taxidea taxus jeffersonii | reverse complement strand
AAATCTTTAAAAAAAAAGAAAGAGAGAGAGAGAGTCCACCTGGTGTGCATTTAATTTTATAGTTTTCATTTGTAAAAAGACTCTCTCTTTGTGTTTTGGTTTTCTATTGCTGCTCTAACAAACGCAGTGACTTCAAACAACACAAATTTCTTACATTTATGTAGGTTGGAAGTCCAGTAGCGGTCCCACAGAGCTAAAATTCGAGGTAAGCAATCAGCAAGGTGGCATTCTGTTCAAAGACTCCAGTAGAGAATCTGCTCTTTACATTTTTCATTTCTTAGCAATTGGTCTTCTTTCTTTAGCTTCAAAGCAAGCAACAGTATGTCTCTGAGCACTTTCTACAGCAACACCTCCCTTTGAATCTCTACTGCCTCCCTCTCCCACTTGTAAATACCCTTGTGACTATATGGGACTCACCTGGATAATTCACAATAATCTTCCTATTTTAAGGTCAGCTGATTCACAACCTTAATTGTCACTGAAACCTTAATCACCCTTTGCTGTCTAATCTAACACAGTGGCAATAGAGACTAAGGCATGGGCATTTTTGAGGAAGGGACATTATTCTGTCTAGTATGCCTTATTAAGTTTACTGGGTGGCATTACAGAATAGGAAGGAATTTTTTTGTTTGTTTTTGTTTTGTTTTGTTTTTTAGCAGAGGGCCCAAGGATTGAGGTTAAGCGCTGGGAAATAGAAAAACTGTATGGGCTATTTGAATAATTATCACCTTTGTAACATATATACTCTGAGGAAGTGCTTGACCAAAGTTGGCAGGATTTAATTAACATAGAAAGCATAGCACCTGTACTACCAGGCACTCTGATTCTCGTCATGACCAGCAACATTTTTACATAGTACATACAAAATGGAAGCACACCAGAGAACAAAAAAGGACGGAAGTAAGTGGCCTGTTTGTACCAATTATACCCAACAAATGGAAAATAGTAACAAAACCTAAAAACCAAACTGAAAATAAATAACAATTAATGCCAGGAGAGCAGAATTCAGACTTGCTGATTTAGCAGATTTGTATGGACTCACTAATCCAGGAGCAGCAAGGTACAAGGGGCTTCCATGGGTTCCATGTTTGAGTGAAGACTGCAGTCTGCAGCAGTGAGAAGGGCAAAACTTGTATTTGTGGAGCCTCTGGAAAGACTAGAAATAAACCAAGATGATCTGAATAAGAACAAATAAAACTAAGTCAGAATTTGCTATAGCTGGTGAGTAAGCCATCATAATGGATTCATAGGCAGGGAGGAGGATGGGAAAGCTTCAGAGTGAGAAAAAAGAAAATCATCAGCTATGCTTTGATTGGAGGTTGCTGCTATGGTGAAGATGGAGGTGGACTAACTAGAAGAGGGTCATCCTATGTGGTTTGGTTTGGTCAACAGCTTTTTCAAGCTGTAAGGGGGAACAAACACTAAGAAGGTTGTCAGTCTTCTATTAAGTCTTCACTGTTCTAGAAATAAAGCTAAAATTGTATAACAAAATAATTAAGATTTCATGAAATTATAGTCACTATGACTCATTTACATTTGGCACATAAACAGACCCATTAAATGGGGATAGAAAAGGAATAAACATCCATTCACCTTTTGTATCTCCACTGGTGGCACTTCTTTCTTCAATTCCTCCAGAAACCAGGTCTTCCTGGGGTCAGAGCAGTTCCATGGCCTCCCACATGTCTCCTCCTACTTTTTCTCTATAATTCTGACATTCATTATCTTCACCAAAATCAGAAGACCCATTTGTATTATAGAATTGCTTTTAATACTTTTAAGTCCACAGAGGACAACTATTACAAAGCTCTTCAAAAATTCTAATATTATGGGGCACCTGGGTGGCTCAGTGGGTTAAAGCCTCTGCCTTCAGCTCAGGTCATGATCCCAGGGTCCTGGGATCAAGCCCACATTGGGCTTTCTGCGCAGCAGTGAGCCTGCTTCCGCCTCTCTCTCTGCCTGCCTCTCTGCCTACTTGTGATCTCTGTCTGTCAAATAAACAAAATCTTTAAAAATAAAAAAAAAAGTAGAAAAAATCTAATATTCTGGGTGGTAGGGTAACTGCTACTGGGTATTTACCCCAAAGATACAAATATAGTGATCTGGAAGGGCACCTGCACCCCAATGTTTATAGCAGTAATGTCCACAATAGCCAAACTATGGAAAGAGCCTAGATGTCCAATGATAGAAGAATGGATAAAGGAGATATACATAATATATATAATATATATATGAAATATATATGTGATGTGATTTACACACATACACACAATGGACTATTACACAGCCATCTGAAAGTGAAATCTTGCCACCTGCAATGACGTGGATGGAACTAGAGGTTATTATGCTAAGCAAAATAAGTCAATCAGAGAAAGACAATCATATATCTTGCTCATATGTGAAATTTAAGAAACAAGGCAGAAGGTCATAGGGAAAGAGGAAAAAAAAATGAAATAAAGTGAAACCAGAAAGGGAGAAAAACCATAAGAGACTCTTGATCTCAGGAAACAAACTGAGGGTTGCTGGAGGGGCAGGCGGAGAGATGGGGCAACTGGGTGATGGACATTGGGGAAGGTATGTGTTGTAATGAGCACAGATGGTTTTAAATAAGACTGATGAATCACAGACCTGTGCCACTGAAACAAATAATATATTATATGCTAATTAACTTAAGTTTAAATTTTTTCAAAAGGTAAAATAAAAACATAAATCATAGGAATAAAGGGCTCAGCATAGGAAATATAGTCAGATACTGTAATAGCATGGTATGGTGATAAATGACAGCTCTACTTTGTGGTAATCACAGCATATTGTACCATATTGTATAGAGAAGTTGGATCATTATTTGTACACCTGAAACTAATGCAATATTGTGTGTCAATGATATTCAAATAAAATATTAATTATTTGAAAAAAATTCTAATACTCCCCCTTACTATCACATTTTTTTAAAATGTGATAGAGCATCTCCCAAGGGTTCAAAGTATAGTTAGTGGATAAGTAAGCAATAAATGGCCCATTCCAATATTTCATAAATCTTTACACATTTTCCTTTATAAGATACACAGGAAAGCAGCTATGATACCAGGTTAGTCATGTTTATTATGCCCATCATTGAATCAAGGGTTAATTGGCCACACCACTAGATTATAATGCCACTCCCCCACAAAAGATTGACTACACGATAGTAAATCATTAACTCTATGTGAATGCACCCTGGCCAATAAATTTATCTGGTTTGAACCTTAGATTTCACTCCTACACATAGTCCCCAGTACATAACAATATTGTTCAATATTATCTCATCATTCTTTAAATTCTTAAATCACTCTTTTTTTTTAAAAGACCTTGCACTACACTGCCTATACTCTATTAGCATCTATATTTCTTTATGGGACTGAAAAAAAAATGTGTTGGGGATGGGACCTGAGAAAAATGGCACCAACTTATAAGGTAAGTGCCCCAGTGACTGAAAGGCTTTTATACAGATGAGTGATGATTTCCTCAGAGTAGAGAGGAAGTGACAGGGCTGCCTCTGCCAGCAAAATAATTTCAGGGAAATTTAGAAGATAAAATTCTACAAGTTATTTGAGTCTATTCAAATGCCTTCATTCCATGTATCTGGATATCACTTCTTTCCCACCAAATTTTTACCTTAGCATAAGAGATAGTACATGGGTGATGGATATTAAAGAGGGAACTTTTTGTAAGGAGCACTGGGTGTTGTGTGTAAGTGATGAATCACTGAATTCTATCCAGAAAACAATATTGCACTGTATGTTAACTAAGTAAAATTTAAATTAAAAAGGTAAGTGGTATGCTTGAGTTAAGAGTTTAATGGGGTTTTTCCAGTCAGTCATCATGCCCTAGGTTTGGCATCCAGCTTTAAATATCCTGTGGCTTCAAAGATTTCATTTGGACCATTGGGTTTAAGAATACATAACTCATGTATTCTTAATTGGATGTTTATAGATATTAATTTCCCTTTTTCCCTATGGACTGTTTCTAGGGCTATAAAAAGTAAAGTGATCATACCATCTTTATCACCATAACTGCTGCCATAGCAACCATAGTATAGCACTACACCCTATGCTAAGGCTTATAACTTCAGAAAACTTGATGTCACCTGAGTATATGGATTAACCATATCCTTTCAGCAAACTGATTTTCCTCGTGCTCCTTTAATACATGAGCAATGTAACTGTATAATCCTGTTTCGATGGTCTGTTTTCTGGGTCTACTTTGATATCAAAGAATCAATAAGAGTCCCAGCAGGAACAGATGGTGCTCTCAAATTAGGATAATCACAAATAGATTTATTAAAGGGATCTTAAAAAGTGCATGGGGAGGGTTTAGGCAAAACACAAGCTAAAGTGTATCCTTCCAGGATATATTTAACAGTTACTACTGTCCTTAACACTTGAAAGAATGAGGGGAATAAACAGTTCTTGAAACGCAGAAGGAGAGAGATGTAGGAGATAATTAGGAGAGCAGTGACTTACAGTCAATAGGCACATAGGCAACTGCATAAAAGGAAGTTGGTAAAAGAAAAATAATGACATCATTTTCATTCTCTGTAGTCTTCTATCAGGGTTTCCTATTGTTACTTGGAAACTAAAGAATGAAAGTTAGCCCTGTGAGGTAGTCTGTACAAGTCAACTTCTGGCTCACAGAGAGGGTTGGGAAGAAGTGGAAATAGATCTCAAAGGGTGATTAGAAGATAACACTGAAGAAAGTGTTCTCACCCACCTTTTAGGTAGACTTTCTGGAAACTACAAATTACATTTGCATTAAATCAATCAGTACTTATTTACATGACTAGAGCTAGCTTCAAATGGTACCTCTGTTATCTATTCTTTTAGCTGAGTGGCAATTTGATCTTTATATATCTGATAACCCCTTCTGTCTCTCCTTCTGACTCTGGTGGGGCATGTTGGACTAAGGTAGAGCATAGAGTTATGGTGGAGGGGTGATTAGGGCACAGGAGGAGGACAGGCCCTGTGAGGCTCAAGTGCTCAGGACTGAGAGGGCAGTGGAGGCTTAGCAGTCCAGGGAGTCTGATAGGGCCTAGGATGAAGACAGGTTTGGGGAGAGGAGGCAGGAAGTATTTGGAGCCAAGAAGTATGGGGCCGAGGAGGTTGTTGGGACTCAGCAGGCAGCTTGTGTGTTACAGAGTTTGGTGACGTAAGGAGGTATGAACAATTAAGTACATGTAGTCAGGGTCAGAGTTTCCCACGGGTGCAGACAGGGGTTACCATGAAAAAGGAAAAGGCTAGAATAAATTCTGTCTAGTTTGATTAGAGTTGGGTATTTGTAGAAACTCACAGCTGTAAATACCTGAACAAATAGCTAGATCAGCAGATAGATATATGGAGACTGATATGGATGTAGATGAAGATTTTAAGTGAAAGGAAAAGTATTTGCTTCTTCAATTCCACAGACTAGAAAAGAAAGCTAGAAATGGCTTGAATGAGTATGAAACAAGGAAATCCATGTCTGCCTGTCATAGTTTGATCTAAATCTAAAAAGGGCAAATATCTCTAAGACTACAATTATTGCCATCTCTCTCTTTTCTTTGGAGAGTGTGGCTATGAATAGATAGAAATCAGTATACTCTTATTAAGGAAAGAAACCAAAAGACAATAAAATCTATTTTTTCAATGAAAAGTATGAATCCCAAACAAATTTGGTAATTTTCCAGTGTCCCACACCTGTAAGGGGCAGAGCTAGAATAGGCCTTACCAAGAATCTTACCAAGATGTCCAATCTTAATGCCACAAAGGGCTGAGCTGAACTTGAGAAAATTTTTCCCTTCATGTCAAAAATGACAAACCGGGGCACCTGGGTGGCTCAGTGGGTTGAAGCCTCTGCCTTCGGCTCAGGTCATGAACTCAGGGTCCTGGGATCGAGCCCCGCATTGGGCTCTCTGCTCAGCGGGGAGCCTGCTTCCCCCTCTCTCTGTCTCTGCCTGCCTCTCTGCCTACTTGTGATCTCTGTCTATCAAATAAATAAATGAAATCTTAAAAAAAAAAATGACAAACCAAAAGAGACTCTTAATGTCATAAAACAAACTGAGGGGGTGGGGGGAAGGGTGTTGGGAGAGGGTGGTGGGGTTACATTATATGTTTAAATAAAAATAAAAATTTTAAAACAATAAATGAAGAAAAAAAAGTAATAATGTCAAAAAATGTAAAAAAATCCCTTTGAGGTGTCAAGCATTCTATATGTATTTAAACAAACAGCATGTAAAACTTTAGATTCTATCATTTATAAAGTCTTCATTAGACAAAAAATTTTAGAAATATGTTAATAGTATCCATTGTGATTGGCACATCTATGATCACTGCCTACTAAGAAAGTACACTATTTTCACAGGCAACATTTTATTTTTTGCTTTTTTTTTTTTTACCTAGGCTTAGTCATGAATATTTCTTATTGTGTGAGAATTTTAGTTAGTCCTATTAGATCTGGGCTAGTGCCAGGAACACTGTCCTCACTGAACAGAAGGTATAATTACTTTGTTTTATGTATCTCTTATGGTCTGTGGCAATTAATGATTTCTAAAAATATATGTAATTTTTTTCTTTTCCTTGTTTTGCTAGTGTTTTTGGCAGAGGTATGAAAATATACTTCATTTCAGACTGCCCATTACATTTACCTTGCAACTTGACTGCCTCACCCTAGGGCAATGAGGGCATATCCCTTTTTCAAATAAAACTTTGCATCTTGAACTGGATTTTAGTATTAGAAGAAACTTTAAATTTATCCTATGGCCTCTTTCTTTCTTTCTTTCTTTCCTTCTTTCTTTCTTTCCTTCTTCCTTTCTTTCTTTCTTTTGTGAACTGTAACAAAGCAGGTATGATAGCAAGTGGTCAGTCTCCTCCATAGTATATGTTTGGTCATATACTGCAAGTCATAGGGGAGAAACATTATATTGAATTTTGACATTAAATATTCCCAGAAGGACAATTCACATATTCCTGTCTAAGAAGAGGCTACTTATGAGTGCTTCAATTTCTACTGTAATCTTTGATGCAGCTCAAATCAACAGAAGGATGGCTTTAGAAGTGAAGGATGGAGTTGTACTAACATTGTCTGATATTCACTCAACCTCAAATTAACAGTAATATATTGTTACTAGAGTATATAGAGTTTACTACAAAGAATCATGTGTCTTTCTGTCCTTGGCTGTGAAGTTAAACTACCTGCACTGAATTAAACTTTGTGTTAGTTTTTGGAACATCATCTAAAAACTACTCTCGGTCTATAAGATCTGGAATATTTTTCTTGTCTTTTATTAAATTTTCTAGTTTTCAAAATAAGTAAAAAATAATAAAATGGTTAAAATTTGAAATGTTAAAAGGTTTTGCATTTGTACTGAAGGAAACTTGTACAGAGTTAGTTCCATTAAATACACACAGTAGAACAAGTGCAAACTGTATACAATATCTTAATCTCAGTTGTGCAAATTTCACAATCAGATTTATTAGTTATTATAGTCACTCTTTGTGCATAGTAACAATCACATATTTTCATAGTTGTAATAGACTAAAAAGCATACAGGTAGCATTTGGACACAAAACATTTATGAATACACTGATTATTATTTAAATTATAAAAAAGCAATTATTATATTTCAGATATTGAAAGTCAAGTGCCGAGCAGCTTGTTAATATATATTACTTAGAATTATATTTGTATATTTGTAATCTCAAAAGGCTAACCTAAATTAATATTCATACTTGCATTTTATTTTCAAAATTGTGATGGTTGATTGCTATTTTTATACACATGAACTAGAATAAAATAAATTATAAATATAATCAATTTTACTCACTGCCTTTACTTGCCTTGAGATTAAATTTAAAAATACTAGAGGAAAGTGAAAAAAGTCTTAAATTGTGTATTATTTTTATTTCTATAAGTATCTTAATCTTAACTGAAATTTGCTAACTAGCAAAGTTTAAAAAAGTAACATTTCCTAAATTTTAACTCATTTTTGGCCATATTTTAATTTATAATAATTAGCATACAACATTGTCATTAATATACAAATTCCTACTTCTTGAACAGTAGCAAATTCATAAACCTGTTTGTGATTCTGCTTTAGAATGGCTGACTAAAATGTCACACAATCGCATCTCTAATTGAGTATTCTTTTAAAAATATTTTTTAAAAATCGTATATTAAAGGATTATTTCTCAAGTCTCCTATATATGTGTGTATACATATATGTATACACATATACATTTATGTTTGTATATATATGCATTGAGGTAGTAAAAGCAGATGTAATAATTATCAACTAAGAATGCTTTCTCTTCCAATCACTAAATACGACTAGAAAGAGAAAATTTTTCTAAGTATTGAGTAATAGTTTTTGATACCTTTATGGATAGCTAAAGAAAATCTAGTTCAATATTATCTGAAAATTAAGTTAATTATAGTTTTAGTTTTATTGCAAAGTAGAGGAAGTGACATCAGCATGCACAAATGTTATATTGAAATGGATTGGGGAGTCAGAAACCAGGAAAAAAAAATGCACTTATATGCCATGAAAAGAAATTCCGCATTTGCATCATATGTCAACACCACCTATTGTCTGGAAAGCAAAGTGCACATTCTGAAATGTCAAGAAGCAGAATAAGTCAAAGATGGAAAACATAAGAAAAAGAGGGTTACTAGCTAGAGAAAACTAGGTCAAATGTGATAAAAGAGCAAATGCTGATAACTCTGTCAGAAAGAGCAAAGCACAGAAGTTGGAGATGATTGTGTCAAAGATGTGACCCTAGCAATTTCAAAAAGAGATAATATAAAGGGGTATACCTAGAAATGTCTCAAGTGGTCTCAGCGGGCAAGGCAGGGGAAAGGGTCATCAACACAGCCCATATAATGAAGTCCCAAGAGGTGAAAAAATTGAAAGATAAATGGCAGAACTAGACAGTGCATGAAAATCCTAAAGGAAACAGAAGTAACTTATAGAAACAATATTTCTGTTTCACCTCGAAGACCAAAACATCTCTATTAAAAATATTTTTTAAAATAAGATCACACAGTATATCTTTGGTGATTTTTGAATAGAGATCATTATTGAGGAATATAAAAATCATTAATTAGGGCATTTTTAAATTAATCTTTAGCTGGGATTCCTCCCCTTTCTGCCAGAGCTGATTTTTTTCAAAAAGGATAAAGTGATAAAACTGGTATGTAAGTTTTTTAAAAAATAGGCTTTGTTATTATTTTCTTACATCTAAAAAATGTTATAGTCAGACTTTGGAGTTGTTGGAGGATTTAGACATCCTCTAGTAGAGTTTTATTCCAAAAGACATACCACCCCAGGAATCAGTCATGTTTTTACAATCCTTCCTTCTAATTCTGGTGTTTTAAACATTTTACCCCCAAATATTTCTCTCCTTTAATCAAGGCTGATAATAGTACTTCAGCTGACACTTCCTTTCCTTTACCCAGGAATCCTAAGTGGAAAATGTTTCTAGCCCTTACAGACTTTTCTTACATTTCTTACACATTTCTTTTACAACTTGTGTTGAGAAACATAAGAATCGATATCTATCACTTCAAACCAATGATTTTCTCTGTGATATTCCCAGCACATACTTATGCAGGTTTTTCTTAGAAATACTACCAGGGAGGTGCTATTTTTTTAAGCAGTGGATATCATCTCTGGGCAGTTCTGATTTTTAGAAATCCCCCCTGTATCTTTTCCACCCATTGATCTTAAACTGTTGAGTATCCACCATTGGCTTTCTGGAAACAGTAAAAAGGCAATGAAGATGCTGGTATGAACAAATCAGACATCGTTCCTGCCTTCACAAAGGCAGAAGACATGAACAGACATTTCTCCAAAGAAGACATGAAATGGCCAACAGACACATGAAAAAGTGGTCAGTGTCATTCATCGTCAGGGAACTAATTATCAAAACCACAATGAGATGCCACCTCACATCTCTCAGAATGGCTAAAATTAATAACTCAGGAAACAACAAATATTGGCAAGGATGCAGAGAATGGGGAACCCTCTTATACTGTTGGTGGGAATGCAAGTTGGTACAGCCACTCTGGAAAAAAGTATGGAGGTCCCTCAAAAAGTTAAAATAGAACTATCCTATGACCCAGCAACTATATTAATAGGTATTTATCCAAAGGACACAAAAATACTGATTCAAAGGCCAAAGGCACCTCAAAGTTTATAGCAGCAATGTTGGCAATAGCCAGAATACAGAAAGAGCCCAATGTCTATCAACTGATGAATGGATAAAGAAGAGGTGATATACATACGCAATGGGATATTACTCAGCCATCAAAAAGAATATCTTGCCATTTGCAATGACAAGGTGACAACCACTGTTACCAAGGCCCAGCAATTGTTCATGAACTCAGGGAGAAATGGCAGACTCTCCTACAGCATAGAATGAGGTTCAATCTCAGTGTATCTCATGGAACTCCAGAGACTCCAGCTGACATCTGGGTTAGAGTTATTTTTAGAAAATGGATTCAAATGAAACATCATTTAGAGATTTATCTTATCACTTTTTAATTTGCCTAAAGTTTCAGAGAGAAGTGTGCTAGAGCTCAGGTTCTACTGAAGCCCCTTTCACTCAGTAGCCTCTGTTTTGTGTGTATATGGGTGGGTGTTTGGTTGTTGTTGTTATCACTAAAATATAATGTGAAATAACAGAGCTACAAAAATATATTTGTTTTATGTATAAATATAACATAAAATGTCAGAATTTTATATTAAAAATTATACTTTTACAAAGTTCTCCTTGTACTTCTGTATATATACAATTTGTCCTACCCTATTAGCAGCACACAAGTTTAAAATTTTCACATGTTCTTGTTTTGAAACTTTTGTAAAAGACATGGCCAGTCTATGAAAACTTTTAACTATGATTTTGTTTGTGGTTATTTGGTACACATGGGTAGTATGAATTCATATCCCTGCTTAGGTGATTGTTAGTTTATAGATAGGAATTTCGTAGAAGATTTTTTGGTTTTGTCTTATTTTTACTTCATCAGGTTCAAAGGTCAATCCATCCTTTGTCTAATTGGTGTGGTTTCTGTTTTTGCTTTGCCTAATCAGTCACTATGAATTCTCCTAGGAGAGTCTTGGCTTTATGTATAGATTTTTTGCCCAATCTCCTAGTCTGCTTAGGCCACAGAATTATGTTTTGTCCTCAGTTCAAGAGGTCTTTAACAACACACCCTCTTGGATATCAGATATGGCTGTCACTCCCAGAGATATCTTTGCTTCCTTGCCTTATGTAGCCTCTGTCTAATTCATTTTGGTTTTGTTATCATCTCAGCCATGTCTTAGTTTAGAAATTAATTTTAAAATAATTTATATTATTATTTTTATGTTAATGTGTTCTGTGCTAGGTCAACCTCAACATATGGCTTACTATTCTTCAAGAAGTGGATTTGGGGGGCTGTTCAAGTTGGTGGTGTAGGAAGATCCTGAACTCACTTCTTCCCATAGACACACTACCCCTACAGCTACATATGGAATAATTCTCTCTGAAAAAGATCTGAAAACTAACTGAAGACCTCCACCAGAAGAAAGGATAAAAGGGCCACTTTGAGACAGGTAGGAGAAGCAGAGAGAGTTTTGCCACCCCCCACAAAAAAGCCCCCATAAAAACACACACACAAACCCCATAGTGACCCACAATTGGGAGGGATCTCACCAATTCAGAACTTTTCCTTGAGAAGCAAGGGACTAGTGCCACATATCAAGCATCTTATCTCTTGGGATCCACACTGGAGATAAAAGCCCCCCCAATATGTGTGGCTTTGAAAACCAACAGAGTTTACATCAAGGAGACCCAAAGGGCTGTGGGAAATACATTCTACTCTTAAATAGCCCACAGGTCAACTCACTCACCTGAGACCCAGCACAAAGACAGATGTTGGAAAAATGCCAAGACTATTTGTAAAGATTCATCTGCTAATCTTAGTGTCTGCTTAGTGTCTGCAATCTTAGTGTCTGCTTAGTGACAGGCCAGGTCCTGTCAAGACTCTGTCTGGAGATAGGAACACTGGTAAGAGCCATTTTCACACATTTTCTCTCCATTTATGACACCAACAAGTGCATATAGTCAGAGCACTACCAGTGCCCCACTCCAACACTCACCCACTGTTTCCATGAGGCTAAAGCTGGTAGGCTTGTTCTGGCCCTGCACTCTCTTGCTGTCTCACTAGCTAAACAAGGCAAGCTCATTTTGGCCCTGTGCTGACCCTACTGCTTGGATTAGGCTACAGCCAGCAGGCATCCCCCAGGCAGCTCCTGCTACCTCACTAAAGGTAAAGGAGGCAGTCTCATCTCAACCCTGCACTCTCCTGGTGCCTTGATATAGCCTGTGGGCACACACAATCCACTCAGGAGATGCCCCTTGATCATCTGGTTCTCATAGCTAGGGAGGGCCCCTTAGCTAGGTCCCCTGAGACTGAAACAATTGGAGAGACAGTTCTTGGCAGGCTACAATACTCAGGGCACTGCACAGAAAACAGACTGAAACATACTTCCTGTGTAAAAGGCCTATTTACTTGTTCTTGAGCTTTAGACTAAGGGGCAGGCTTCAGGTTTGTTACACATCTTGTGGGGGGCATGGGGAGACATGCCATTTCTGTGCTCTCCCTAGGCCTCACTACAACTGTTTGGTACCTACCAGACAGGAGCTTATACATCATCTGGAGCCTGGAGTGTTGAAACTGTGCTCTGACGACACTTCCAGAGCTCAAATCACCTGGCCTAGAGACCAGCAGAGATTATGATTGAGTCACAGAGGACTGTGCATATTTGCATACTTTAAAAGCTGCTGCCTGGGGGCCCAGCTCTAATCAGCCCAAAATGAGGTGCTGACTGAGATCCCTTCCCTTTGAGCACTACCATTGAGTTGATGGAGCCCCTTGATGAAGAAATCTCTGGAACTGTGGAAGTAGTTGGAAGAGTAACGGCCAAGGCAACCATTATGTGTGCATCATATGTCCAGTTTAAAGAAGATAACCATCCTTTTCATCTTGGACTTTACAATGAAGCTGTGAAAATTACCCATGAGTTCCCTCAGTTTTTTTCCTTTGGGGGTTGTACAATATGATTGATCTTGGTAAACACAGTGAAGACTGTTACAGGACCTTAATAGCTGGGACCTATCAAGAATAAATCAGGCTGCTTAGACAATTACAGGGGTTGTAGGGACAAAAAAGAGCTATGGTGAGTTGAACTATAGGATTTATTTCCTGTACAAGTTACTCCTACAAGATTTGGAGAGGTAACTGTTTCATCTAATACACAGAGTCAAACAGAATGAGGAAACAGGGATATTTTCCAAATGAAAGAACAAGGTAAACTTTGTGTCTTCAATGAATTTCTCAATTTCACCTAAATCATTAAATTTATGAAAATTTAAAGTTGCTCATTAAAATGCCATAATGTTGTCCTTTTAATATTTCTAGGATTGGTTGTGTTCTCATCTTTTAATCTGATAATGGCTATTTGTCATTTAACATTTTTCCCCTTAATATATAATTATTTATCTTTTCAAAGAATCAAAAGAGTTTCCTTGATTTTTCTCTATTTTTTTTCTCCTTGAAATTAGATTCTTTGTATCTTATCAGTATAATGTTCTTTGCCTGCTTTGGACTTAATTTACCTTCTTTTTTCCTTCTATTTTCTTAATAAAAGTTTAGATCATTGACTAAAGATCTTATTTCTTTTATAATATAAATATTTAATATTATAAATTTCCTACTAAATACTATTCTATTTTCAACCCACAGATTTGATTCATAGTATTTTATTTTAATTCAAAACAAAATTTTTAATTCTTTATAATTTCCCTCTAGACCCATATGTCTTTTTTTGAAATGTGTTTTTTAATTTATAAATGCTTAGAAATCTTTCATATAGCTTTCTGTTATTGATTTTTTAAGATTTTTTTTTCTATTTATTTTTGAGTGAGAGCAAGAGAGTGAGAGAGAGAGAGAGAGAGAGAGAACATGAGTAAGAACAGGGGGAGGAGCAGAGGGAGAGGGACAAGCAGATTCTGCACTGAGCTTAGAGCCTGCCATGCGGATCAATCTCCTGACCCTGACATCATGACGTGAGTTGAAATCAAGAGTTGGAAGCTCAACTCACTGAGCCACCCATGTGCCCCTCTATTGTTGATTTCTAACGTAATTCTTTATAATCAGAAAATATATTGGGGACACCTGGGTGGCTCAGTCCACTAAGCATCTACCTGTGGCTCAGATCATGCTCTTAGAGTCCTGGGATTGAGCCCCCAAACAGGCTTACTTCTCAGCAGGGAGTCTGCTTGTTCCTCTCCCTCTGCTTTTCCCCTCTGCTTGTTCTCTCTCTCTCTCTCTCAAATAAATAAATAAACAAAATCTTGAAAAAAAATATACTTTGTATTATTTCAGTTCTTCTAAGTTTCTTATGGATTGCTTTATGACCCAACATTCTGTCTACCTTCATAAATGTTCTATGCACATGAAAAGAATGTGTGTTCTTCTGTTGGTTCAGGAGTCCTATAAATGAGGGCACCTGGGTGACTCAGTTAGTTAAGTGGCTCAGGTCATGATCCCAGAGTCCTGGAATTGAGCCCCACATTGGGCTCCCTGCTCAGCGGGGATCCTTCTTCTCACTCTCTCTCAAATAAATAACTAAAATCTTAAAAAAAAAAAAAAAAGGAATTAAAAAAAAGTGTTCTATAAATGTTCATGAGATTAGTTAATTGGTAATGCTGATTCAGCATTCTATGTTCTTACTTATTTCCACCTACTTATTTTTAATCATGACAGATAATTGTAGATTGATCTATTCTATATGCTTTATTGATTCTTTATTCATGTGATTTGAAGCTCTGTTGTTAGGTTCAAACATTTAAAATTGTGATTTATTCTTCATGAATTAATCTTTTATCATTATATAAGGTCCTTCTTTATCCTAAGTAATATTATTATACATCTACTTTTTCCTTATATTTATGTGATTACTCTAGTTCTGTTTTGATTCATGTTGACATGTTATATCATTTCCCACATTTTTACTTTTAACTTATATATATCTTTGTATTTAAAATGGGTTTCTTACAGATGATATATAGTTGGGTCTTGCTGTTTCATCAAATCTGATGATCTAAATATATAAAACATTTAAATGCCATGTAGTCGTTGATTTGGTTGAACCCAAATCTGCCAAAAGTTTTCTAGTGTTTTTTTTTTTAATTTGCTCCATTGTTCTTTTGTCTCATTTCTCTATTTTTCTTCTTGAATATGGATTAATTTTATATTTTATAGTTCTAATAAATTCTAATAACTCTCCATAACAAAGTGATTGGTTGTACTGTTTTTTCAAAACCTTTTAATGATTTCATAAGGTTTATAATACACATATTTAATTCTTTACTTGAGTACAGTCTATCTTCACATGTAGTGTAAGATCCTTACAACAAAATGTTACTAATACTTCTTTCCAGTGGTTTGAACTACTTTTTAGATACATTTTTACTTTTATATTTTATAAACTCACATTTTGCTATTATTTTTATCTGTGCTCAATTTTCTACTAGAAAAGTTTAAAATAAGCCAAAATATTTTACATTTATATCATTTTATGTGTTGATGATATTAATTTCTTTGTGTACATCTGAATTTTATCTTCCTTATATTATTTCTACTGATGAGTTTGCTTGAAATTTTACCAGAGTGAATGCACATCTGCTGGTAATAAAATTTCTCATTTTCTGTTTGTTTAAAAAATACACTTTGTTTCTCTTTAATTTCTGAAAAATATTTCACTAGTATAGAATTTGTGCCTGATACCATTTTTCCTTAGAACTTTAAAGAGTTTTCTGATAAGGAATCATGGGGAATTCTTTTTTGTTTGTTTCAAGTTTTTGTTTAAATTCTAGTTAGTTAGCATACAGAGTAATATTGGTTTCAGGTGTAGAATTTAGTGATTCATTACTGCCCTATAACACCCAGTGCTCATCACAAGTGCCCCCTTAATACCCATCACCCCTTTCCTATCCCCCACCCACCTCCTACCATCAACCTCAGCTTGTTCTCTATCATTACGAATATCTTATGGTCATAGAACACTGGGTGTGGTACATAAACAATGAATTCTGGTACACTGAAAAGAAATTTAAAAAATAAATTAAAAAAAGAATCTCTTATGGTTTGCTTCTGTCCTTTTTTCCCCTCTTTCCCTGTATTCATCTGTTTTGTTTCTTAAATTCCACATGAGTGAAATTATATGGTATTTGTCTTTCTCTGACTGATTTATTCTGATTAGCCCATTTCTTAACTGGACTATTTGTTTTTTGGGTACTGAGTTTGATAAGTTAATTATAGATTCAGTATACTAACCCTTAATCAGATATGTCATTTGCAAGTGTCTTATCCCATTCTGCAGGCTGTGTTTTAGTTTTGTTGATAATTTCTTTCACTGCGCCAAAGCTTTTCATCTTGATGAAGTCCCAATGGTTCATTTTTGCTTTTGTTTCCCTTGCCTCTAACAAAAGGCTTAAGAAGAAGTTTGATGGCTGATGTCAGCGAGTTTGCTGCCTGTGTTGTCCTCTAGGATTTTGATGGTTTCCTGTCTCATATTTAGGTCTTTCATCCATTTTGAATTTATTTTTGTGAATGATGTAAGAAAGTGGTCCAATTTTCCCACCACCATTTGTTGAAGAGTTTGTCTTTTTTCCATTGGCTATTCTTTCCTGTTTTGTCAAAGATTAGTTGCCCATATAGTTGTGGGTCCATTTCTAGGTTTTCTATTCCATTCCATTAATCTATGTGTCTGTTTTTGTGCCAGGATCATACCGCCTTGATGACTACTTTGTACAAGCTTTGTACTATAGCTTGAGGTATTGTATCATGATGCCTCCAGCTTTGCTTTTTCAAGACTGCTTTGGCTATTTGGGGTCTTTTGTGGTTCCATACAAATTTTAGGATTGTTTGTTCTAGCTCTGTGAAAAGTGCTGATGGTATTTTGATAGGGATTGCATTAAATGTGTGGATTGCTTCAGGTAGTTTAGAAATTTTAACAATGTTTGTTCTTCCAATCCATGAGAATGGGATGTCTTTCCATATCTTTGTGTCATCTTCAATTTCTTTCATAAGTGTTCTATAGTTTTCAGAGTACAAATATTCTACTGCTTTGATTAGGTTTATTCCTAGGTATCTTATGGGCTCTGGTGCAATCTTAAATGGGGTAGATTCTTTGATGTCTCTTTCTGCTGCTTCATTATTGCTGTGTAGAAATGTAATAGATTTTGTGGTGTGTGATTTTGCTGAATTCATGTATCATTTCTAGCAATTGTTTGTTGGAGTCTTTTGGATTTTCTCATGTGTAATTCTTATATTTGTTCCTCTGAATGTAATGAGTTTCCCCCTTTATGGCTGTCTTCAAGATATTCTAGTTATCTTTGGTTTTCATTAATTTGAACACACTGGCCTTGCAAATGTGGTGGAGAGGGAAGATATGTTTTTATTGTATTGGTGTTGTCTGAACTTGTTTTATCACTGGTTTGGTGTCTTGCTTTACTTTGGAAAATTCTTGGTCATTATTTCTTCAAGTCTTTCTTTTGCCTGTCTTTCTTTCTCCTTCTCAGAATCCAGACACAAAGAGGTTTTAGATCTTGCTAAATCGTGGATGCTACATTTTGCTTTTTATATTCCTCTTTGCTGTGAATTTAACTTCGGGCAATTTCTACTGACTGAAATTCAAGTTTGTTGGTTCTCCTTTTGAGTACTGATGAACCCATTAAATGCATGCTTTGTAGTTTCTTTTAGTTTCCATCTCTGCTAAAATTTTCTATCTGTTCATTTGTGTTCATCTTTTCAACTCTTGTGTTTAATATATCAATCATAATTATTTTATAATCCCTTTCTTATAGTTTTGATGTCTGAGGCATATCTGATTCTGATTTTATTGCTTTGTCATTTGAGAGTGGTTTTATTTCTTTTTATTTTGTATGTGTGTGTTGTGTTTCTTGTATTTTTTAACAGATTGCCAGACCTAGTGTATACAATGGTTGAGTAGTATTTATGTCTGAAAAAGAGCATGCTTCTTCTGCTTGGCCTTCAGTGTGAGGGGATGTGTCAGTTCCATCAGGAGTTAAGCTGGGTTTTTGTTTATTGTTCTTTGGTTCCCACTGGATTAAATTACTCTAAAATTACTTTATGCTTTGAGTAGGGTTTTGCTTGCCAGAAGACTTTTCTCAATGATCCACCTTCTCCTTCAACAATACAATCTTGATGTGTTTCTGAGCCTCAGATATGGTCTGTCTCCACTCTGTTGACAGATATTGCTGTTGCTCAGTGCTATGAGACTGGATGTGGGGGACAGAAACATTTCTGTTGCTCTGGTTCATCCTCAGATTTAGGCAAGATCTATATAGCCTTTGGTCTCAAGAGTGAAGCTGTTTCAGTAATCCTCTCTCTCTCTCCTGTAGGAAATCTCAAGCTGCTAACTCCAGGATTGTGTCCTGCTCATCTACCTGATTATCTAAAAGGTATTTTGTTTTTCTTATTCATCTTGTCTCAGGCAAAGTGTTGTCCCTGGGCTCTAGGGCAACATAGGTTTGTCACCCTTTCTCTAGCATCTAAAGGCTTTTGATCTTTACAGATGGGGCTTCATGCCTTTCCCCCTTGTAATGCCCCCCCCTTTCCTCCAGGCTTGTAATATAAGGAAGACTCTAATCTTTTACCCTACCCACAGTCTTTCTCATGAGTATCCAGTGAGGGCCACAGAGAAAAAACAGAAATTGAGGGTGAACTTCCTCTGTGTCTATGATGTCCAAAGCTCTATACTGTCACACAGGGCAGCACGCAGTCTTTAGAAAATCATTGACATTTTACTCAATTACCTCTTATCTATTCCTGTTGAGGTCCCATCTTCTTTTTCTTATCACTGTCACAGATGAGCCAGTATTTACACCTTTTGTCTTCCATGAAGCACCTGTTAACATTTCCTTGTTTAGATTTCAGTCTAGTTTGTGGTCCTGTGACTAACTCTGCAATAGGCACAAAAGAAGTTATGATTTTATATATTATCCATCCTTTTCTCTTTGTTACAATGGAAACAAAACCCTTGAGCTTTCTAGCTTTCTACATCCTAGTCTAAGAGCAGGAAGACACTCTGCTTCATTATTTAAAAATACATAAATGAGGGGAACCTGGGTGGTTCAGTCAGTTAAGTATCTGCCTTTGACTCAGGTCATGATCCCAGGGTCCTGGGATCCAGTCCCACATTGGGCTCCCTGCTTAACAGAGAGCCTGCTTTTCCCTCTCACTCTGCCTGCCTCTCTTCCTACTTGTGCTCTCTCTCTGTGTCAAATAAATAAACAAATAAATAAAATCTTCTAAAAATAAAAAATAAATAAAATAAAATATGTAAATGAGTAAAAGCAGGAGGATCTCCCTTCCATATTATCCTATATAATATGCTATCTGTATAACCTTATATACTATGTAACACAAAGAACAATGTCTATATCTTCCTTTTCTTAAATCTAGTTTCACTTACATGTGTTCCCCCAAAAGGGATATTCTCATGCTGTGAAAGCTCTTCATAATCATTATTTCTTTAAGTATATAAAACCTTGGGGTGCCTGGGTGGCTCAGTGGATTAAGCCACTGCCTTCGGCTTGGGTCATGATCTCAGGGGCCTGGGATCAAGCCCCATGTCAGGCTCTCTGCTCTGTGGGGAGCCTGCTTCCTCCTCTCTCTCTGCCTGCCTCTCTGCCTACTTGTGATCTCTGTCTGTCAAATAAATAAATAAAATCTTAAAAAAATAATAAATATATAAAACCTTATCAGAGGATGTAACTAGATGTCTGTTAGCGTTCTTGAGACTTTCTTACAATACTATAGAAACAAGTTTGTCCCAGGAGGACAAGGAGAAGTTTTAACTAATACTTTAAATTCAGCTTCTAATTAATAAAAATTTTCTGTGTACGTAGAATCTTACACCTCTTCACCTAGATTACACTTTATTGGACTAAGTCTTGCGTGAATAGTATTAGTACGCTAAGAATTGCTTGACCTTCTTTGCCAGTACCTTATTCTGATGAAAAGTTCCAAAAAAGAGAACTAATCAAGGGAAAGTAGATTATGTGACATTTAGTTAAAAGCAACCTAACTTCACTTAATCTATTATTTCCTTAACACATTTAAATGGAATTCTTCTTCCTCTGATTTGGCAAAGTATTTTTAACAACTAACAGAATGTCCTTGTTCACAGAAAATAGTTCAGAAAATCTAATCTAGATTGATTTGCAGTAAAATTAATATAAAGGCAAAGTGAAAAACATTTTATGTGATTTAAAATTTGGGAGATAAACCCAATGAAACTCTTCATCCTTTGTGATGATATGTTCTTTTGTCTGCCTTATTAAACACTTATTTTATAACTGTCTCACTACATCCCCATAAATAAATGCACACACACATACATGCACACTCATACATTTCTCAACTATATAACAAATATATAGTATCAGAATTGTGTATTTGTTGTGTCCAGCATTGTTCCTTGCTAATGTTCAATAAAGAGAGATGAATATAGTGAGAAATAAAAACTCTTCACTCAGCCTCAAAAAGTACATCAAAATACCCCTGCAATTAACTGCAAAAGAAATAGGTACAGCTGATTTATTTTAGCTTTTAAAACTGAATGACTTTTCTAGCCAGTTTTGTAAATTCTGCCCCAACACACACTCATATTGATATTCTTTAGAGTTTTAAAAAGGACTGAATAAAACAAAATTTTAGGGCATCTGGGTGGCTCAGTGGACTAAAGCCTCTGCCTTTGGCTCAGGTCATGATCCCAGGGTCCTGGGATTGAGCCCCACATCAGGCTCTCTGCTCAGTGGGGAGCCTGCTTCTTCCTCTTTCTTTGCCTCTCTCTCAGGCTACTTGTGATCTCTATCTGTCAAATAAACAAATAAAATCTTTTAAAAAAACAGAATTTTAAAAAGAAATTTTTTAAAAAGAAATTTTAAAAAGTTAGCAGAAACTAATAAACATAGTAAATGAAAATGTAAGTTCTGAAAATTAGAAAACATCTAAGAAGACCAACAAAATGGTTATGAAGTGCTTCTGTAAGGCAAGATAAAGTAATGTGATTATGTGTCACATTCACTTATATAAAGACATAGTAATTTGCAATTGACTTTCTTAGACTCCTCACAACAAATTGCAATGTTCTTGGATTAGATACTAAATTTGTGTAAGACAAACACAACTATCTAATTAATTGGATATTTATTTTTATTGTCATTGCTTCATGCGCTTGTATATATTTGAAAATTCATGTTTAGTAATGAAGATGGAAAGTTGCATTCCCCAAAATTAAAAATTATACATGAAATAAATACTTAAATATTTAATCACAAACACTGATTTGACAACGTGATAAAAAGTGAAATGATTCTAGGTATGTTTTGCTTTGGCAAATACTATTTGTTACAGTTCAGAGTTGATTTGTTCTTTTATAATGTACCACCTCTTATGTAGAATAAAATCCCTTGATGTCTCTAAATACAAAAGCTAAATATAGAAAGTCATATTTTGTAGTGATGTCAAAAGCGTGGACATCAAATTTTGTTTTCAATTTCCCTTCTCTTCTATTTCTTTAATGTTTCATAGCTACCGAGTCAATCTTTTGAATGTCTTCTCCTTTACCTGAGGTAGAAATATCAATGAAACCTTGAAATCTATGTTAAGTGTTACTCAAGTCACTTAGAAAAGTACTACTGAGACTACATAACTGGGTAGTATTCTTTCTAATTGAAGGAATGATTAAATACAGAAGGATGATGAAATGTAGAAAAATTAAGTCTGGAGGTATTATAAGAATCAAATGAAGTACAGTCATAGTCCTTAAATAGTACTCTTGACAAGATAATGCTCCATTTAGCCCTAATGCTGCCTTTAGTAGGAATGGGAAGGAGGCCCACGAACCCCCTCATTGTTTATGAGGAGATCTCTAACCTACTCCAACCTTCCTCATCTCACCAGAACAAATGCCCAGAGACTATTCTTAAGAAAAAGGATGTAATTAGATCTAGTTTTCTATCTCCATCTAAGAGACCATGATGTCTAATCTCATTAGGATTTACATCTTTAACTACCTGGGTCACGATAAAGCTTATTCCTTAACATCTATACCTGTATCCCCATAAATCTCTTTAAATTCCCTAATTTCATCCACTCCCTTATCCTTCTCTGATCACTCCAAATTTCTTCATAGGCATTAACAGTGTGCCATCAACAAAATGACTACTTCTCTAAAACATCTCTTCCAAATAAAACTGAACTGGCTCTTTTATACTGAGAACATTGCCCTTCCTACAGACTGCCAATGTAAGGCACATTTTCCTTCCTATTCTCTTTCTACTACCAAGGATGAATGGCAGGCAGGTTTCCTTCTAGATCCTCATTGCCACCACAATTTCCCAGCACCAAAAAAGAACAGACAATCAAATATTACCATCTGCTACAACTTATTTATTTGCACTGTTACTGCTTTTCATTTCAACTTCTAAGTTCATTTCCTTTTCCACTATGACTAATATAAAAATTCCTAGTGATTTCAGTGTTCACATAAACCCTCTGTGTTAGGCATGTATACATCTGCTATAAATAAGATAACTATGAAAAATCAGAAATGTGTAAACACATATATAGAGCATGTAAAGAAATCTCATTTTTAGATGGTGAAATACTGGTGAGTGTTGATAAGGCCAGTCTTCATTCTATTTAAATAAAAGGTAGTAGCTCTGGACTCATTTGTACCATTAGGCAGTATGTCTACTAAATTTCAAGTCACTAC
This sequence comes from Taxidea taxus jeffersonii, assembly GCA_003697995.1. Lineage (NCBI taxonomy): Eukaryota > Metazoa > Chordata > Mammalia > Carnivora > Mustelidae > Taxidea > Taxidea taxus. The sequence goes on along the minus strand of ML106295.1, from coordinate 15,744 downwards.
TTTGAAGAATAAGGAAGCTTACTCTCTTTTTTTTTATCCTTTGATTTAATGATTACAGAATCTATATTTAAATGAAGATAAGTCAACCTTGACTGGATCCAAGTCATTATTCTTGTCAGTCTTAGAAATTGATATAGTTTAGCATCTCAGTTATTCACCCTCATCCTGTCCAGCACACTCGTTCTCTATGCTTCCACTGCCACTCCCTTCCAGTCATAACCATAACTGGATATTACCAATAGTGGCATCACTTCAAAAATTTAAATTTTCAATAACTCCTCTCACCATGTTGTCTATGTTTTCAGCACAATTTTTTAAGGAAAACTTATATTTCCACATAGAACTCATATTTCCACAATTTTCAATTCAAATGGGCACTCTAATCTACTGAAACGTTAGTGGTCTACACTATACCATATATAGCCAGTATTCTTACTGGCTTAGGGTTCAAAATTAAAATCATATTCTTGAACACATTTTCAGTCCCCACACCTTTCTTCCCATGGAATTTATATGTCAAGACCCATACTCTTGTTTATCAACTTTCTGCCTTCTCTGCTTCTAAACCTGAACAAACATATAATGCTTTTCTTACTTTAAATTCATCACCACAACTTTAAGTGTGCCCTCAGTTCTATCCTAAAATACGTTATATTTTCATAGATCATTTACTCACCCACTCTTGTAGAAAGTTATTTCAAATTTTTCATCTCCCTGTTAATATTCAACATGTTTTTTTCCTTCCTAACTCTCAGCTGATCTTTGCCTCTAAGAAAATTGAAAAATAACAAGAGAATTTTATCATCAAATCTATAAATCTAACAACTTACCTGCATTTATATGCATGTGCCCTGTCCAGCTGCTTTATGTTAATAGATGCACATCCCTTATTCCAATATAAAGCTAAAACTCCATGTGTCATGCACCATTTTCTATAAAAGGGATTAATTCCATTACCTTTCTCCAGTTTTATTATTTTTCCAGCTTCAAGTAGACATATTGGCTCATAAGCATACATATATATTGTGGTAGTATCCATTATTTAAAAAAAAAAGGATACCCATTTTATTTACAGCTCATACCACTTGTCTGTTCTTCATTATATTAAACTACCTTACAAGACTTGTTTCTACTTGCTGTCCTTGATTTATCATATTTTATTCTCTTGTTACCACTTAACCAAGCTTTCATCCTAACCACAACAAAAATAGATTATAGATATAATCTAAAATGTAATTCTCAATCCTCACTTCACCTCTCACTAGTATTCGGTAGTGTATATTTATTTTTTCTGTTTGCATTCAATTATTCCCTTGATGATATCATCCAGTCTATGGTGTTAAATGTCATCTGTATTATTTGAATCTCAATTTATATATTTTTACCAGGACTCCATCCTAAAGTTCAGACTCACTTATCCAACTGCCCACTGTATTATTCTATTTGAATGTTTAATAGGCATCTTAATCTCCTTATACCCAAAGATATATTAATTTTCAATCCACCCCAATATTTTTCTCCCTTATTATTCATGATATCAATCAGTGGTAGTTTAATGATATTTATTCAGGCCAAAATTTCTGAGTTATCCTTGACTATTTCTCTCAACATGCAGTTAATTTATCAGCAAACTCTGTCATCTTCCTTAAAAACACATATAAAATATAAATTCCTCTCACTACTTATGTGATCTTTTCTGCTTCAATGTGTTTTAAAAACATACATGGGATGGGAAGTGCAAGATAGCAGAGAAGTAGGAGACCCTGTTTCAACTGATTCCCTGAATTGAGCTAAATAACTACCAGAACACTCTGAACACCCATAAAATCAGCCTGAGATGTAAGATTACACACTTCTGGATCTCTATGGTGGCAGGAGATCATCAATGGAGAGGTGCACCTTGACTGGATCATGACTATATATTCAGCTAACATCACCTTAACCACCTCCCATCAAAATGATTAGGAGGAGGAACACCCAACAAAGGAAAAATTCAGAGACTGAGACCTCTGACACAGAACTATTGGATATGGACATAAGCAATATGTTGGAAATGGAATTCAGGGTAACAATTATCCAGCAATGGCTAGGATAGGGAAGACTGTTAGTGGCAACAGGATCCCTAAAAGCAGAAGTGAGAGCTGATTTGGCAGAAGTTAAAAATGCCATCAATGATATCCAACCTAATCTAAATACTCTAACAGCTGCATAAATGAGGCAGAAGATCATATTAGTGATCCAGAAGACAAACTGATAGAAAAGAAGGCTCAGGAGGATGCCCAGAACAAACAGCTTACAAACCATGAAAACAGAATTATGGAAATAAATGACACCATAAAATGTTCCAACATCAGAATTATTGGGATCCCTGAGGGGGTGGAGAAAGAGAGAAGACTAGAAGATATAGTTGAACAAATACTGGATGGAAATTTCCCTAATCTGGGGAATGGAAAAGTGTTCATGTCCTAAAGGCAGAGAAGATAACCCTAAGATCAATGAGTCTAGAAAGACCTCCAGATAGTTAATTGTGAAATCCATGAATCATAAATTCAGACAGTAGGTCTTAAGGGCAGCTAGGGGGAAGAGATTACTTATGTACAGAGGAAGGACCATTAGAATAACATCAGACCTGTCCACAGAAACCTGGCAAGCCAGAAAGGGCTGGCAAGACATATTCAGGGCACTAAATGAGAAGAACATGCAGCCAATACTTTATCCAGCAAGGCTGACATTCAGAGTGGATGGAGAGATAAAGAACTTGCAAGACATACAAGGTTTAAAAAAGTATGTGACCACCAAGCTGGCACTACAAGAAATATTAAGCAGGGTTCTATAAAAAAACAAAGAACCCAATAGTGACATAGAACAGAAATTTACAGAGACAATCCATAGAAACAAGGACTTCGCGGGTAACAAGATTTCAATAAAAACTTATCTTTCAATAATCAATCTCAATATGAACAGCCTAAATGCTCCCATAAAACAGCACAGTGTTGCAGACTAGATAAAATAACAGGAACTGTCCAGATGCTGTCTACAAGAGACACATTTGAACCTAAAGATATGTCCAAACTGAAATTGAAGGGATAGAGAACCATCTTTCATGCCAATGGGCCTCAAAAGAAACCTGGAGTAGTGATTCTCATATCAGATAAATTAGATTTTAAGCTAGACTGTAGTCAGAGATACAGAAGGACACTACATCATTCTTAAAAGGTCTATCCACCAAGAACATCTAACAGTTGTAAATACTTATGCCCCCAACACGGGAGCAGCCAACAAACAAGCCAACTGTTAAACAAAATAAAGAGTCATATTGATATGAACACATTAATTGTAGGGGATCTTAACACACCACTCTCAGCAATAGAAAGGTCATGTAAGCATAAAATCAACAACAACAACAA
>ML106295.1:0-11937 GCA_003697995.1 Taxidea taxus jeffersonii | reverse complement strand
CAACAACAACAACAAAAAGAGCTTTCCATGACACATCAGACCAGATGGACCTCATAAGTATACTCAGAACATTCCACCCTAAAACAACAGAATACTCATTCTTCTCGAGCACACATGGAACTTTCTCCAGAATAGACCACATACTGGGTCAAAAATCAGGGCTCAACCAATACCAAAAGATTGAGATTACTTGCTGCATATTCTCAGACCACAATATTTTGAAACTGGAACTCAACCATAAGAAAAAGTAGGGAAAGAATTCAAACACTTGGAAGCTAAAGACTATCCTGCTCAAGAATGTTTGGATCAACCAGGAAATCAAAGAAGAACTTAAACAATTCATGGAAACCAATGAGAATGAAGACACTTTGGTCCCAAACCTATGGGATACAGCAAAGGTAGTCCTCAGGGGAAAATACATAGACATCCAAGTCTTCCTCAAAAAAAAAAAAAAAAAAAATCCAGAATATACCAGCTGTCTTTAAACCTTAAAGAACTGGAGAATCAACAACAAATTAAGCCAACCCCACACACAAGAAAGGAAATAATCAAAATCAGAGCAGAGATCAATGAGATAGAAACTAGAGATACAGTAGAACACACCAACAAAACTAGAAGCTGTTTTTTTTAAAGAATCAATAAAATCAATAAGCCATTGGCCAAACTAATCCAGAAGAAAAGAGAGAGGACCCAAATTAATAAAATTAAGAGTGAAAGGGAGAGATCACGAATAACACCAAGGAAATAGAATAAATCATCAGAAATTATTACCAACAGTTTCATGTCAATAAGTTAAGCAACCTAGATGAAGTGGATGCATTCCTGGAAATCTATAAACTTCCAAAACCGAAATAGGAAGAAATTGACAACCCGAATAAACCAATACCTACTAACAAAAGTGAAGCAGTGATCAAAAACCTCCCAAAAAACAAGAGCCCAGGACCTGATGAATTCCCTGGGGAATTCTACCAAACATTCAAAGAAAAAATAATACCTATTCTCATGAAGCTATTTCAAAAGCTAGAAATAGAAAGAAAACCTCCAGACTCTTTCTATGAAGCCACCATTACCTTGGTCCCCAAACCAGGTAAAGACCCTACCAAAAAGGAGAATTTCAGACCAATATCCCTGATGAATATGGATGTCAAGATTCTCAACAAGACCCTAGCTAATAGGAACCAACAATGCATTAAGATCATCCACCATGACCAGGAGGGATTTATCCATGGGAGGCAACGGTGGTACAACATTTGCAAATCAATGTGATAGAACAAATCAGCAAGACAAGAGAAGAACCACACAGTCCTCTCAATGGATGCAGAAAAAGCATCTGACAAGATACAGCATCTCTTCCTGATTAAAACCCTTCAAAGTATAGGGATAAAGGGAACATTCCCCAACTTCATAAAATCTATCTATGAAAAACCCACAGCAAATATCATTCTCAATGGGGAAAATTGAACAGCCTTCCCTTTGAGATCAGGAACACGACAAGGATGTCTACTCTCGCCACTGTTGTTCAACATAGTACTAGAAGTCCTAGCAGCAGGAATGAGACAACAAAAAGAAATAAAAGGTATTCAAATTGGCAATGAAGAAATCAAAATCTCTCTCTTTGCTGATGGCATGATACTTTATATGGAAAACCCAAAAGACTCCACTCCCAAACTACTAAAACGCATACAACAATTCTGTAATGTGGCAGGATACAAAATGCACAGAAATCAGCTGCTTCTTATACACTAACAATGAAAGTATAGAAATGGAAATTAGAGAATTCATTCCATTTACTATAGCACCAAGAACCATAAGATACCTGGGGGGAAAAAAAAACCTAACCAAAGAGGTAAAGGATCTGTACTTGAGGAATGACAGAACGCTCATGAAAGAAATTGAGGAAGATGCACAAAAAAAAATGGAAAAGCATTCCACGCTCATGGGCCAGAAGAATAAACATTATTAACTTGACTTGACTTCATCAAAATCAAAAGCTTCTGTGCAGCAAAGGAAACAGTCAAAAAAACAAAGAGGCAACAAAGAGAAGATATTCGCAAATGACACTATAGAGAAAGGGCTGATATCCAAGATCTATAAAGGACTCCTCAAACTCAACACCCAAAAGCAGATAATCATGTCAAAAAATGGGCAGAAGACATGAACAGACACTTCTCCAAAGAACACATATAAATGGCTAACAGACACATGAAAAAATGTTCATCATCATTAGTCATCAGGGAAACTCAAAAACCACACAGATACTACCTTACACCAGTTAGAATGGCCACAATTAACAATTTGGAGAGGATGTGGAGAAAGGGGTACTCTCTTACATTGTTGGTGGGAATGAAAGTTGGTGTAGCCATTTTGGAAAATAGTGTGAAGATTCCTCAAAAAATTAAAAATAGAGGTACCCTATGACCCTGCAATTGCACTACTGTGTATTTACCCCAAAGATATAGATGTAGTGAAAAGAAGGGCCATCTGATCCCAATGTTCATAGCAGCAATGGCCACAGACGCCAAACTGTGGAAAGAGCCAAGATGTCCTTCAACAGAAGAATGGATAAAGAAGAGGTGGTGTGAATATATATGTATATATATATTGAAATATTATACCTCCATGAGAAAGGATGAACACCCAACTTTCATATCAACATGGACAGAACCGGAGGAGATTATGCTGAGTGAAATAATTCAAGAAGAGAAAGTCAATTATTATATGGTTTCACTTACTTGTGGAGCATAAGGAATAACACGGAGTACATTAGGAAAAGGAAAGGAAGAGTAAATTGGTGAGGGAGACAAAGCATGAGACACTGTGGTCTCTGAGAAACAAACTGAGGGTTCTGGAGGGTAGGGGTAGGGGGATGTATGAGCCTGGTGGTGAGTATTAAGGAGGGTACATATATTATATGGAGCACTGGGTGTGGTGCATAATCAATGAATCTTAGAACACTGAAAAAGTTTAAAGAATTATAAAAACATACTTGACCCTTCCTCTTCTGGTACAGAGAAGTTGGAATCATCCCTGGTGAACAAAGAAATCTGGTGGGATTGAGTGGTGCAAGGGAGGCTGTGAAAGTATTGGCAGGAAGCCAGAGTTAGAGAGTGGCTATCATTTTGGCATGGTTGAGATGTTGTTTATGTTGAATAAACAGTAAATTGTGCAAAAAAGTAAATATGTTGTGGTGATAGGGTTCTCACTGTGGAGAGGGACTATTAAACATGGAAATATGCATACATACATAAATACATATACAGTTACATATGCATAAGTACACTGAGATAATTATAGTAATAGTCATATTTTTTACATATGTATACTGGATGATTCTGGAGGTGTAGCAAAAAAAAAAAAAAAAAAAAGTCAAATTGAAATTGAATCTGAAGCATCATCTTGTTCCAAAAGCAAAGAGCAAAGACTGTTCAAAAAATGACAGGGATGTGTCAAGATGATACAGAAGCCAATTAAAGGCAACGCCTAATGACAAAATTTGCATAATTTGAGCATTCAGAAATACATTTTATGAAACAAGAATTCATGAATCCATATGAAAGTAAATAAGTAGATGAATAAGTATAAATGGGAAATAAGGGAAACATTTCTTTTAGTAAACTACCACTAATAAATTCAGAAGAAATATAGCAAATCATCAATGGCAAACAACAGAGTGGTGGTTGACTCAGGCAGGTGTCATCAATGAATGCTCAAGTTGGATATTTGAGGAAGGTCATAGTACTTACAATGCCTCTCAGTATCTTCTCACATTGTGTTGGGTTGGTTGTAATGGAAAAAAAAAAATGATGACTTATGATGGAAATACTCAGCAGACACTAACATCATGAGAATATACAACCTGAGTCTGGTCATGTGGAAACACTGGATTGATATGGGTTGAGGGCCACAATTTTTCAAACTGTAAAAATAGGATGGATATGGAAAAACTGTGAAACTATAGCCTGAAGGGACATGAAGAGACATTGCAATTAAATGCAGCACCCTCTCTTGGATAGGATCCTGGACCATAAAAGAAAAGAGATATTATTGGGAGAATTGGTGAGATCTGACTGCCATTTTTTGATTATATAGTAGTTATGGTTTTAGCATTGATCGCCAGCTTTGGTGGCTCATATAATGAGTATCTATCTAGCCAATGTTCTTCTCCTTGGCAGATTCACACTGCAGCATCTAGGGATCATGCAATATCAAGTTTGTACTTTTCTCACAAATGTTTCCTAAACAGGAATATCTGAAGGAGAAAATGAAGTAAAAAATTGACAGTGATAAAATAAACTATTAAGAATTATTTTAAAATTTAAAAATGTTGACTATAAGAAAAAAAGCAAAACAGAGGAAAGCACTTTGATAAATTGCATCTGTCAATTATATTGCAGATACTGAAAATATATTCCACTCACAATTTAGAAGTACAATTCTTGAGTTCCCAATGATAAATATATTTTAACAATGGCATCACCAGCCTATAACCTTCAAAATTAACATGAACAATTATTCTAAGATTAAAGTAGTATGAATGCAGCAGATCAAAGACATAGCAAAATAACACATAATTATTCCTTTATTTTTCAAATGCATTTGTTTTGCTTAGATATACAAGTAAATGCACTTAATTTGGCTTTTCCTAGATGGTCTATCAACGCTACTTACTGATAACCAAATAAAAATGAATTTTATGTTAATAATGAGGATTCAGGTGGATGCTTTGGAAATGCAGGTGTTTGAATTGAACAGCTAAATGTCTGCAAGATCTGGCTAAGCCTCTGTGGAACCTGTCAATTCTCTTTCCAGCTGGAATCACAGTGGAATGTGTAATTACTATGACACTTTCAGCAAGAGATAGACATGTCCCTGAAAACATCAGTCATCCAACTGGAAATTCCCAGAGAATCTGAGTCAGTGCCCTTCTAAAAGGAAAGTGTTAAGAAACTGATAGAAATAACTGTTTTCCTTTTATTAAAAGGGAAGACTTTTCTATAGATTATAAAATTCAGTTATTTCTGTGTAACAAAGGTGTTTCCACAAATCATGCATTTTTACCTTCTATCAAATCCATTTTCCTTATTTTTTATGCATAAATATTATAATATCATAAGATCATCTGCCATAACTAAGTCCTGTTAGTAAATTATGACCCATAATTATTCACACCATTGAATATTTTCTCCTTAAAGATGTATCTGGATGAATGAGTTTTATAAGAAATATATTGCTGAATGGTGATAGTTATAGACTAGTGGGAAGGTATTCCCAGTTGCTTTCAAATTAAGTCATAAAAATGTTTTTTTAATTGTACTGATGAATACAGATAAGCCTTTCTTAATGGCATAAGATTAGATAATAATTTAAACAAACTATTACTAAATGTTCAATCTTATCTCTATCATCTACAATGTAGATGATAATAGCATATACTTTATAGCATTGTGAGGATAAATGTGTTAACACAGAGATAATAAGTGCTTAATATGTTAGCTGCTATTATTAATATTATTTTAGATGCTGTTGATCTAGACATAAAATACATATCTTTCTCCTTAGGGAATTTGCATAAGATTCAGAGAGTGAGTTATCTATGAGTTTGCATCAAAATGTATTTAATTACTGCTCAACTCCAAGTAAGATTCATTAGATATGTCAGAATTATTGAGGACTTTCTACTTCCTAAATTCAATGTGTTGCTGAAAATAGTAGGTGACTAGTTTATAAGACTGACTTGAGCAAAATAAAGATTTGTCTTAACAAGTTCCCACTAAATTCTCTAAAGAAGAAATAGTACAGGTAGAAGAGAAGAAAAATAAGAAATTTTAGAAAAGAACAAAAGAGAGCAAGGCATATTTACAAATGGTTAGCTGTGAGTAGAAGGCTCCAGAATAAAATAAAGTTACTGAAAATGATAGCTAGATAAATTGAATAGCATAACTTGCAAAAATGGAGAGGACCTGAACAATTCACTTTAAGCAATCCTGAAGGGACCACTGCCTACTTTCTGTTTATTTATCTTGTTATCACATATTGTGAGTTTTGGTAAATTTGATAAGCATCTTTATTATATTTCTGCTCAAGTCAAGATCAAGCTGTTCAACAAAGCAAACAGAGAACAAAACCATGTATTATGACATGAGGGTGTGTTCATTAACCAACCTCTGTAGATTATAGTAATTCAGCAATTGAAATGAATGAGCTGTAAATTTGTCTAACCCACAATATTCCCTTGCTCATTTTGGTTACTAAACAGTTATTCACTAATGTATTAACATCTCTTTGGAGTTGTTCATTGGTGAAAAGTTTCAAACCAGGGAAACTTATGAGAAAGTGTAACCCAGAATGTCTTCAAGAGAAGACATCCGAGTTGGCACACTCATTAATCCTAAGAAGAGGTACTGTTATAATAAAAATCTTTATTGAGTGTTTACTATACTTTCTTGTAAGGGGTGTTATGCATTACAACCAATGATAAGACCACTGGCCTGGAATGATTTACCGTAATATCTCATTAGATATTATTTACATGTCACAATAATTCTCCAGTGTTTTCAAGGGAGACAATTACCTCCTTGACTGTCTTCACTCATTCAATGAATGATCTAAAAACAAGGGAAGAGGGGCGCCTGGGTGCCTCAGTGGGTTAAAGCCTTTGCCCTCGGCTCAGGTCATGATCCCAGAGTCCTGGGATTGAGCCCCGCATCTGGCTCTCTGCTTGGCGGAGAGCCTGCATCCTCCTCTCTCTCTCTCTGCCTGCCTCTCTGCCTACTTGTGATCTCTGTCTGTCAAATAAATAAATAAAATCTTAAAAAAAAAAAAACAAGGGAAAAAAATGTCTATTAACTTTCTATTTTGGGTCTACAAATGCAAACATCATTTAGAACTATTATTTCATGTAATGTTAGTAAATAATTGAATAAAATATTAGTATTCCTATTCAAGAGATAATAAAATAGAATCAGAAAGACTAAATGACTTTTAGAAGGTTCCATAGCTCCTAGTTGGCAACTTTGGTATCAAAGCCCAGTCTTTATGAATTAGAAGGTATGTTGTTTACATTATGCTATTTCCCCAAATTTTAATTGCAGACTTAGGGAAGTGCTAATCATTGTTGAATGGATAATTTAAATGGAAAATTTGAAATAAATTATACAAAATTTGAGTTTAATATCTGAATACCAGTAGTGAACACTCAGAGCTCTGCCCAGATCTCTTCAAATTAGGTGTGTTTTATCAGTTTCTACATCTCTTCTGGTGAATAATCCCTCCTTCTGCTCTCTTAGTAGGGACAGAATTACCAAATTAGGTCATGCCAAGATTTGAATATAGAGAGGGATGGTGCCAGGTGAATTAGATAAGCTAGGGCTGACACTAGGAGATATTCTAATGAAACTGTGCTCCCTGATACTAACAAGTATCATAGCATTTCAGAAGAGTGGATACTAGGTAACAACACTTATTCGTCAAAAGCTAAGTGGACATGCTTACCTTAATCAGCAATAAGGTCAGAATAGGAACTATGGTGTCCTGAACTACAGGGAAATTAAGCAATGACTAATAGAGTATGCAGTATCCCTAGTTTCAGGTTAGATGGGCAGTTGACAATATTATTGCTGATACAGATAATCAAAAAATATCAAGAGGGGATGAGCAGAAGATTAAAGTCAGTTGCCCCTTGATCAGATTCCAGACATGCAAAAACTTTCAGAACCAAAATCCATTAAATGAAAGAGCGACAATACCTCAGCAAGTGATTACTATAGTGATTGCTTTTGTCTTTTCCAGAGATGGTTACCACTATTTCTCATATCTTTCAAGGACTATGAGATGCAGAGTCTGAGTTGATACTGACACCTAGGGGTCCAAAGCAACATCGTGGCCCCTTGTTAAAAAAGAATAATGAAGGCAGGTGATAAATGGAGTCTTGGGCTAGTCTATCTCACAGTGAGTCTAATAGGTTCACAAACACACAAAGTAATTATGTTCTAGTTCCAGAATACACAGTCCATCTGGACACATTTGGAAGCTGGAAAAACCCTCATATTGGTCTCTGACAAGCGGAGTAAGAGCCAAGATAATAGGAAAAGCCAGGTAGAAAATTTCTCCCTCAAGGTAATAAATAAAAATCACAATACATAATTGCAAGTGAAATTAGTTCACTTTTAAAGATATCGCAGGGGCGCCTGGGTGGCTCAGTGGGCCAAAGCCTCTGCCTTAGTCTCAGATCATGATCCCAGGTTTCTAGAGTTCTGGGGTTCTGAGATCAAGCCCTGCATTGGGCTCTCTGCTTAGCAGGGAGTCTGCTTCCCTTCCTCTCTCTCTGCCTGCCTCTCTGCCTACTTATGATCTCTGTTTGTTAAATAAATAAAATCTTAAAAAAAATTAAAGATATCACAGATGCTGGGGTTGTGGGCCTCATCATTTCCCCAATTATTTCAACATTGTAGACTATGAGAAAAACAGATGTATTATGGTGCATGTCAATAGACTACCATTGACTTAACATGGTAGCCTCAACAGCAGCTGCTGTGTTAGATATGATTATTTTACTATAATATTGCAGCATAACCTCTTGTGATTTTCACATGGCTGTCAATCTGACAAATATGTTTTCAATATTGGTCATGAAGAAAAAGTAAAAGTAATTCATGTTCACCTGGAAAACAGAATACATTCAAAGTCATGCACCAGGGCATTGTTATGCTATATTGTGACAGTCTTGCTCTCTGTTACAATATAATCTGAAAATAAATTTATGTTCTTGACATTTTGGAGACTATAACATTGACCACTTTATTGTTGAGATCATGTTAGTTGGACCTAATGAGCAGATAAAGGCAGGTACTCTGGATGCCTTGGCAAGACTCTTGTGCTTCAAAAGTTACTCCAGATCAATGAGCACATAAACATAGTATTCACTAGTCTTACTATATGTGATAATACCCAGAGTCTCATTCCTGACAGAACATTGACAGCACTTTTTTCAGGCACTAGTAAGGCACCATTTCAGACAGGCAGTATCATTCAAAATGTGATATACTCCTTAAAATCTTGGCCGTAATCTGTTAGAATACATGGGTCCAGAAATCAAGGGGGAAAGTAGGTGTGGTTCTAGCCACCATCACATCCAGAAACCTATCTAATGCTTCCCAATAACACAGCTTTAGATTTCTTGGGTCTAGAAGTCCTGGTTCCCAGATCAGGGCACTTCCATCAGGAACACAGCAAAAGTTTCACTAAACATAAATTATGGCCACCACCTGGTCATTTGAGCTCCTTGTTTCTGTGGGCCAGAAACAAGGAAAAGAGTCACTGTACTGGCTGGGGCTGATCCTCATGAGATAGTAGAATTACTGATGCATTGTGTAAGGTCTTAAATCCAAGGGTATAGTGGAATGCCCAGTTTTAACTCTGAAGAGACAAATATTATAACAATAATCTGACCAGGCATGATTACTAGGGTAAATGGCTGGTTTACAATCCCACGTCCTCAGAAAATGCCTAGACTAACAGAAGCACTGCTTCTGGGGGATGGGGCTAATCTAGAATGTTTTGCAGAGAGGAAAGATGATGAATAATCAGTTATAATCTTAGGACAAATTGCAGAAGCCTAGACAGTAATTTATCCCACTACCCTTCTTATTATCTTTTTAGCCAAATTAGTCACGAGCAATAACTTTAAGAAGACATGCCAGTTTAGAGTGAATTTAATATAAGAAGTGGGTGGGTATGAGGGACATCAACTTTACTGATCTTTGCAAAAGACCAACTTTTGGTGTCATTAATTATCTCCATCATTTTTCTATTTCACTTTTTCATTTCATGTATTTTATGAAATCATTCCATCTGCCTGCTTTGGGTTTACTTTGCTGTCCTTTTTCAAGTTTCTTAAGTGGGTATTTATTTGTTTAATTTTTATTTAAATTCTGGTTAGTTAACATACAATGTAATATTATTTTCAGGTGTACGGTATAGTGATTCAGCACTTCCATACAAAGCACTTAGTGCTTTGACATCTTTACCAAGGTTCAGTAATTCCTTCATTTTTACCCCTAACACTTCTTAAAACTTAAATCAAGGTAATCTAACACTTCAAAAGAATTTATATAGCTATATACTAACTGCTGATTTTATACAGGCATTTCTTTCTATTCAATGAAATGTAATTAATGTTAATGTTTATTCATTCTGGAACATGGGATTTGGGATGATAACTTTCCATTATTCTATAGTTTATTTGATAGAATACTCTGTAAATTACACATATTATTTAAAAAAAAAATTTAAATCAATATTAAAATAAAAATAGGGGTGCCTGGGTGGCTCAGTGGGTTAATCCTCTGCCTTCTGCTCAGGTCACAATCCTGGGGTCCTGGGATCAAGCCCCATATCAGGCTCTCTGATCAGTGGGGAGCCTGCTTCCCCTTCTCTCTCTGCCTGCCTCTCTGCCTACTTGTGATGTCTCTCTCTGTTAAAAAAAAAAATCTTAAAAAATAAATATGATTAATGATAGGCTTAATCAATTTAACTTTTCAATTTATTATCCAATCAAAATAATTTATATTAATAATAGCTTAAAATAATAGTCTATAACTCATAATTACTTGATAAAAATTTTAACTTCATAACCTAAAGAACGAACATTTCTAAAAGCTATCCTACATTTAATAATGTATTATACCTGGCTTTAAGTTATGATCATTTAGAAAGTATATTCAATTTGTTTTAAAAAGAATTTGAGGCAGCTTAATATTAATTGTAATACTAAAAATCTAATAAAGAAAATTACAGGATAGAGACCACCAAAAAGAAATAGCTAAGTGTTATCATAAGGTTTTTAGTGTATTAATAAAAATTAACAGTGATTGGCTTTGGCATATTTAAATTTCATATTCTGATATACAAACAAATCAAATAATAAAAAGATAAACATTTCCTGGGAACAAAGATATATCTCTCACACGTGTTTACATGAACTATAAATTAGAAAATTTATAGATAAATAGGGAATCTGCTGGAAAATAAACTCATCTACTTTTTGGTATAAAAGGCAGGAATACTTTAATACAGATTTTTTTATATAAAAGGTCTCTAAATGCTCAAATCATAGCATAGAGTCAGAAGGCTGTTTCTTATTTTTATATATGAGTTCATATTCCACTCAATTTAGAAATAGTATGAATAAGCATATGCAGTTAAATAATTTCATAAATTGGGGACATAGACTAAAAACTTTTATTGTATTTTTATGTCCCTTACTTTCCCAAGAAGATTTAAGTCTAAATAACTTGACAGACAAGGCAAATTCTTATAGAATTTTATTACTACCTGACAGAAAATAATACCATGAATAAAAGATTACATAACAATTTTTTAAAACATAACCCCAAAGCTCAAAGTACTATAAATACTAAAATAGTAAAGAATAAGGTAAATCCCTCAGAAATATAGCACCAGGAACTCCCTTATACATTTTGTTTCATGGGTTACAAGTGATAGAGAACTCTTGGGAGTTGACTAGATTTGGTTATAGAGTTTATCTGACATTTGAAAAAATATATTACACTGAGTTCATATTTCAGTCAAGGCTATTTCTTTAGCTTTCATAATGTGAGATATACAAGGAGCCAAAAAGTGGTCTCAAAATCCTCCTTTCAACTGTTATCTGTCTTAAATCACTATTATACCCCTAAAAATCCACAATCATAAATATCTGTATCTTATAAGGGTGATGGTTTGATTCTATATACTCTCTTTGGCTTATTAAATCTAGTAGTATTTACCTAAAATTCTAACTATATAATAATTGATCCCACATACATATATATCCAACACAGAAACACCAATACATAAAAGGTCCATTGAAAATTTCTATTTAGACATCTTGCAGACATTATTAGCTAATATAAATTCATGCCAAATAACTTAAAGTCA
>ML106294.1:11246-28612 GCA_003697995.1 Taxidea taxus jeffersonii | reverse complement strand
TTTTTTCCTCTTTTTTATCATCACAGACATGTAGAGTGAATCATTACATTGTATAAAACCACTGCTAAAGGGGCACCTGGGTGGCTCAGTGGTTAAAGCCTCTGCCTTCGGCTCAGGTCATGATTCCAGGGTCCTGGGATCGAGCCCCGCATTAGGCTCTCTGCTCAGCAGGGAGCCTGCTTCCCTTCCTCTCTCTGCCTGCCTCTCTGTCTACTTGTGGTCTCTGTCTGTCAAATAAATAAATAAAAATTAAAAAAAAAAAAAACACTGCTAAAATATTTCCCTGGTGAGAAAAGCTAGGTATGGACTCATGTCCTTGTCCCTCCTGATCAGTTCTCATTCACCTGTTTACCACTCATCAAAGATGTCTTTGTGGTGTTTCTGCTTCCTCGGTCTCTTATATAAAGAAGACTCTGAAGTACTCTAGGATCTAGCTACCTACTCAGCTTGAGGGGTCTTTCATGATTTACTCTGGTGCCTCATTACTGTTTTGAATATTTCTCAGTTGCACTCAAAATTATCACCAGATGGCAGTTAAAAAAACACAACAAAAGAAACAATAGGCCCCAAATGGAGTCAGTTGTGCTAAAAGCCCCACGTCAGCAAACCAAGACTTAATCCCTAACCTAACTGCAATTTCAACCTCTCCCAGAGGTTGTGGGTCACATCCCAGGGAGGTGACCTTTAACCAGTCAATCCAGACTTACCTGGTCAGCACTCTGAGGTAACCTACCTAACCCCTCTCTTCCCCCAAAGGAAGGTGGTCTTGCCTGAAACTATCCACTCTTTGCTAGAACAACTTGCTTGCCTCACCTCCTTCTGCCTAGAGAAGACTTTCACTCAGAGCTCCTTTCCATCTGCCAGATGGGGTGCTGCCCAATTCATGAATCACTGGATAAAGTCAGTAAGATCTTTAAATTTACTCAGTGGAATTTTGATTTTTTTTTAAAGATTTTATTTATTTATTTGTTAGAGAGAGAGAGAGAGAGAGAGAGACAGAGCACAGACAGACAGAGTGGCAGGCAGAGGCAGAGGGAGAAGCAGGCTCCCTGCCAAGCAAGGAGCCCGATGTGGGACTCGATCCCAGGACGCTGGGATCATGACCTGAGCCGAAGGCAGCTGCTTAACCAATTGAGCCATCCAGGTGTCCCGGAATTTTTATTTTTTTAAATGGTGGGAACAAAGGAAAGAAATTACCTCTTCTCAAATCCTTCTCCTAAATGGAGAAAAGTTAATCACAACTTGGAGTTTAATAAAGGGCCATTTTCATTTGAACAGCCCACTGCAAATTCAATGTCAGTACCGTTTACTTCTCACCCTGAACTGATTTCTACTTTGGACTCTGTTGAATGGAAAATTGTGGAACTTTAGAACTAAAGGAACCCAAATACTTTCACTATATGTCTCATTCTTTCATTTACTCATCCATCCATCCATCCATTCATTCATACACCAATACTATCAATACCTATGTAACAGAGGCAGTATTTCCATTCTCTGCCAATCACATGGTTCCATGCAATGAATCCATGCCACGTATTCCTATAAGCCGAGGGCAAATAACACAAGGTCAATCATCAGTGAGTCCCTCATGAAACAAGAATCTGGAAAGCCAGGACTTGGTGAGAGACAAGAGATACACCTAAATTCCAAACGTTCCCATGTTGGGAGGAAACCCTGGATATCCGAGCATAAGGCATAAGTGGAGAGGAATCATGCTGGATATAAAGGACGTGTAAGCACAAGGAGTCAGGGGTCCCCCCTCCCAAAAGAAAGACGAGATATAGCTTCAGTGACCTAAGAGAAGTCATTTTAGGTCCCCAGCTGTTTTTCCTGATCTACCACTATCAGTGCACTTCCTGCACAACTTCCTAGGAGGTGGCAGAATTACAAAGAAATACAAAAACCACTCATGTCTACCAGACCAGGAAACAGCCTGACCATATCAGAGACCATCAGTCACTGGTAAAACCGCCAGTGCTGTTTCAAAAGTAAGCAAGGGCCTGCCCTGGGCTCCAAGATAAGGAGCCCAAGACTCTAGTCCACTTATATTGCTCTCATGGCCCAGGAGCATGCGCACAGCCCTTCTCCTTGTCTGACAGCTACCTCTGCTTCACTAGCTGATACGTCAACATATCAGCCCCTAGAAGGAGCACAAGCTTCACTAACACAGGATGAATGTATAGGCACGTTTTCTAAGTATGTATACACAGCCCGTGTTCGCCTTTACAAGTGAGGACAAAGCTCCCCTTTCTCAATATTCATCCTAAACTTTATTTAACTTATTTTTCTTTTTATCCTAAACTTTAAATAAAAAGAATCTCTTCATCCTTGCTTGGGTGGGGGGGGGGGCTTTGGAAGTTATGCTCCATGATCTCCTTATTTGCTGCAAATGAAGTTTGCTTCGTGTGACAACTCCCCAGGGTGTAGTCTCCATCTGTAATTCACCAAGGAGCAAACTCACATGAGTTTAGTTATAGAAGTTTCCACCAGCTGAGAGGAGGAAGTAGATAGTCTTTGGCAGAAGAGATAGGGAAAGGGGAAGAGAGGCTCTCATGTGAGGTCCTGACTTCACCCTTCAGGCCCCAAATCCCAAATTTCAGGTGGAGGAGGCTAAAGGTAGATGTGGTCCCTCTGTCAACATAAAGCCAGAGGAAAACGTAGAAATGACCCCATGGGGTACCGCCTGGTTCAATGGGTAGATTTGTGTGGTTCTTGAAATCGGTGTTGTGAGTTTAAGCCCCACACTGCTCATGAAGCTTACCTAAATATAAAATCTTAAAAGAAAAATAAAAAGAAATGGTCACATAACCGAATGAGCATGTAGAGGGCGCCTATAATGTCATCAAGACTCCTGTAGCTCCCATGTATCCCCAACACTTGCAGGGTATGGAAAGGAGGGGACTGTTGGCTGACAGGGTTCAAGGGAGGTCCAGCAAGTGGGGACATGACCCCATACCAAGGCCTGCAAAGACTTCCCAGGCTTCCTAGGCCAGGCATCAAGTGAGAGGTGCTGACAGACCTCAGAGATCTATAGGGCTGGTAAGAACCAAATCTGGGTTGGGTTAGTCTTGAAGGGGCCATACTCCCAAGAAGCAATCATGCCTGCCTTGTACTGTGAGGACAGGTCACAAGTTCCATGAACAGAGATCCTTAGCACAGGCAGTGAGAGTGGCATCTGATGGCCAAAGACAAGAAGGACAATATCCCCAGTGAGAGGATGCATGCAGTCTGCCCCTGCCACTGGGCTTCCCTACACCTGGACATCAGCTTGGGAAGGATGAAGGAGAAGAGGCCTTGAGGAAGAAGGGAAACAACTGTGGTAGGGAATTTGAACATGACATTTGACTGAATAAGCCAGAGAGACTGAGATAATCTAGAAAAGACCAGAAACATTAATTAGCAAGATCAAGTTTTTTTTTTTAACTTCCTATTCCTTACCAGGATGGTATTCATTTTAGAGAATAAAGAAATTTACATTTTTGTACACTATTTTAATGTACTTTAAAGGCTCCTTGTTCCCTCAGTTCCCATCCAGATCAAGCATCTTGTTTTCTGAGACACCGAGAGCTTCTGTAGGATTATGTCTGGGGGTGAGGGGGCGTCACAACATGGGGAAGAGACTGTGCCAGCATGCAGCCCTCCAGGTGCCACTCCTTATCACCTCCATTACTGCCCCCACACACGCATTAGGCTCATGCTCACGGACCCAGTTCCTGAGCTATGCCTTCCGAAGGCAAAGCATGGGATCACCAGCCTCAATTCATTCCCTACTTATCAGAACGGGATTCATGGTATTTCCAAAGACCTGGGAGGGGGCTGCTATAGGTGCCTCAGGTCCTTCCTAGTGGCAGCACTTTCCAGTTCTCTCTGTCCTGTCCCTTGGCCCACAATCCACCTCCCCTCCTCCCCCAATCCCCACAACCAGTCTCTGTTTCCTTCTCTGCTGGTCTAGTCCTCACTGGGACCCAAGCCCTGCAACAGACCCAAACTCCTTTGACAGGAACCTGACAGTTCAAGAACCTGCTTGGTTCTTTCCAGCCAGCCCCTCCTCTTTCTGGAGAAACACTCTTGTTTCCTCAATTTTTTTTTTTTTTTTAAAATAACAATTTTCCCAAAGTGCTAAAGCCTCTGACTTCCTCACTTCAAAATCTGGGCATCAGGAGGGTTCACCTGCAGCAATTTCCTCATCCCGTCTGGGCCCTTCTCAGGAAGCTGGAGTGGGCACTGGCTCATATTTCTACGACCTCTGACCAACGGCAAAGCAGGCCGGGGGAGACCCAACCAGGGCGATCATATGGGAATGTGTGTACCTCGAAGACTCCAGGAAGGCTCTGCTGGGCACTTGATGGACACTTCCTAGAGCTGGTTCAAGGGCCTGTTCATGTAATTCCCAGGGGACCCTGGGTAACTGACACTTGCTTTAGACCTACAGCTGTAAGTTTACCCTTTGAAGGAGGCTCCAGAGGGTGGTTGCTGAGTACTGTTCAAGCCACACTTGTCCCTCAGCTGTATGGAGACTGTTTAATTCTGAGTGGCAGGGGGCCCTGGGCTCAGTGAGGTGGCCCTGTAGACCAGCAGACCAGCTGGGAGCAGAACCCCATTAACCTTAGACACGAATATGTATGAGAGGCTGAGCTTGGAAAGAGGAGACTTATCCACACCTAAGCACAACTTGACTAGGACTCTGGGGTTTAGAATCTTATCCCTCTGCCAGTCAGGATAATGTTGCTGATCTTCACTCTATATTCTGATTGGATATTTGTCTTTTCACTCTTTTAGAAAAGTAAAATTTTATTTAGGCCAGTAGTGTCTGTGTCTGGTCCTCCCATGAGCCCAGGTCACTACTTGATACTACAGAGGTTATGCGGCACTATGGTGGGAAGCGATGAAAACCGGGAACGATTTTGATTCCTCTTGCTGGGGTTCATGATGGAGGCCAGCTCCATAGGCAGGAGGGTGGGAAAGGTGCTGGGATGGGGCCAGGCCAACACCACCTTCTCTGGGATATACCGGAGAGGGGGCTGCGGTGGGAGCTCCAAGAGCTCGATCTCCTCCCGAGGCCCCAAGGAGGGGCTACTCCTGCCTCCAAGTCCTGGGCAACCAGCTCTGGGGGAGTCTGCACTGCTTCCCAAGACTTTGACATCATGGACAGTAAAGGAAGCTGTATTGGCTGACCTTTGAGTGTGCAGTGAAGCCATCCAGAAACTCTGCGAGAGAAATGGATTTTTGAACTCATTGGCTTTGAAGATACCATCTGCCACCTGCCCTGGCAAGGTCAGGGTGTGTTGGAGGCAGCCTGGAGTTGGCTGCCAGATCTCTGCAGGGCTCAGGGTTCAGCCCTGACCTGTGCCTCAGCCCCCAGCAGGGAGGCGCTTCTGCCAGCTCAGCCTCCCTCTATACTAAATTGTAACTACCCCATATTCTCTCTCTTCCCTTTCTCTCATTCATTCATACCTGCATGCTTACGTACACATGCACACATATGGGACTGGGACTTAATCACTGTTTTTGTCTCAAAGCAGAACATTTAAACGCTCGTAGAGAGTCTAAGAAGAGAGGAGAAGATATAGAACTTCAGTATGAGCATCTGTGCCCAGTCATGCCTCAAATGACCCCTTCCTCGGTTCTGAGGTGATGGCTCCCCAGGATACCGGGGAAGGGGGACTTCAGCTTCCCTCTCATGCTCATCTCACTGTGGATGAGAGTTTCATGAAGACACATAGCAGTTCCTCCCCAGGTGGGACACACATAATGATGACCATGACAGAGAACCTCATGGAGTAGTTTATGTGCCCGCCACTGCGCTCCCCATCCAGCCATTAGACTGTTTACTCCTCACAGCCTCCCTTGGGAGACATCCATTATTGTGGCCACCGTGCAGATGAGAAAACTGGGATTCCGACAGGGAGAAACTCACAGCTTGTGAGCAGCTGCACAGGGATAGGAACACAGGCCCGTCCCAGTGAGTGTCTCCACCCTCGGGCTCCACTCCCCCCTGCCTCATCCTCACAGCTGTCCTCACTGCACAGTGACCTCTCCAATCCTGCTTTTCATCTTGCTCGGCTGGTACCAGCGCCCCAATTCTGCTAGCTGCACCTTTATTTTTAAGAGGGAAATTACGGCTTCCGCTCTGGGGTTGGATGTGGAGTCCTGGACACATACTTTGGAGAGACAGGATGCCGTGGGACAGAGACCCTCACCTCCCAAAGGTGCCCAGGCATGTGGTTCTGTGGCAGCAGGTGAGAAAACCCCATCACGCCACTAAAGCCATTCTATCTGCTGCAACAAATGACTCCCCGAGTTTTGGTGGTTTAACCCTAGAAGCATGGATTTCTCACTCACATAGCTGTTATACACACATTTGTGAAACACCAAGTGCTCAGAGTTTAGGGACTATCTCCTAGGTTTGCAAAGCCAGACAGCGCTTTTTCCTCAGCTGCCAAGGCAGCTTCCAAACCGTGCTTTCTAGACTTCCCATGGGGTACCATGCGTGCATGGCCACTGGGGGCTCAGTGTGCAATGCCCCACCTGTCATTTCCCACCCAGCAAGGGCGTTGAGAGGGAGCTGCCTATGCACCAAATTGGGCCTCCTGTCTCAGCCCCACACCACACCCCTAAACCCCACTCCTTTTCCATCCTGTGTCCTGAGAAATGGAGAGCTCTGGGATACTCTGAGACTCCAGATTACAAGCAAGAATTAAAGTCAGCAGAGACTCATAAGTGTGCAAAAAGTCTATTATAATTGCTCTGATGGCCATGCTACCGGCAGACGCAGGCAATATGAGCCCCTACACAGACTCCTCTGAAAGCCCCACCAGATGCTGAAGAAGCGAGGGGCAGCTTGGTCAGCATCCGTCTCTTAGCTACTTCTCAGGTGGTTCACAGGGATAGTGGGTCTCCCTTAGGGATTGATTTTGAGTCCAGGAAAAAAACAGTCCTAGCTTCGATGGCCCAGGGCAGAGGTATCCACAGGGACCTGTAAAATTAGGGGACCCTAGGTGCTGCTTGAATGCACCCAATGGCCTGAAGCTTAGACCAGTGCATAAGGCCTGCATTGCTCTTCTCTTCCCAGCACCGCCTCCAACAAAGGGAGATTGTCCCTTCCTCCCCAGGCCCAAGTCTCTCCACAGCTGCCCAGCTTGTCAGCTTCAGGCTGGCTCTCTTGACTCTCAATGGCGGCAGAGCCCATACCAATGAGGCTCTTGTCTTGGCCGCTCAGGTTGGCTTTTGGAAAGAACAGAACTGCCTGCACTGGGAGAATAAGAGGAACGTTCTCTGCCTGGAACCTATGCTCCTTGGAGTCTAGGATATCAGGGGCTCCCTGCCCTTCCCTTCCCAAGAGCAGGAGGAAGAATGCTACATGGACAATCTCACCTCCCTCCTTTGCACTCCAGTAGCACCTGATGTGGATGTTAATGCTTATGACTGGGCATTTTAATGATCAGTTTGCGTGCCTTCTTCTGATTCTGGTATCTATAAGCTCTTTGGAGGAAGGTTTCTTATTCCCATCTGTTTTCTTTATCTAATATGACATTGCACTCTCACAAATGTTACCTAATGAATGCAATTTGTTTTTTAGAGAATGAGTTAGTAAATAAATAAGAGAGTGATGGGCAAAGACGGATGGGGGAAGCATAAACGAGAAGTGACAGGGGAAGGGGATGGTGGGTGAATGAATGAAGGTGTGGGGCAGAATGATGACTCACTGTATGCAAGGATTCACTCCCCTCTTCTTCCCTCCGTACGGAACCCAGGTTTTCAGTTGGGCCTATTTCCACCCTACAAAAGCATACATTTCCCACATGTGTCCATACAACTGTTCTGTGACTAAGTTAAGTACAGGTAGATGTGTTGCAGGAGACATCAAGGAAAATCCTTTAAAAGAAAATGTGTGTGCTTTTGGCTTTTGTCTCTTTCCACCCTTCTGTGACCTGGAAGATATGTGATGGTTGGAGCTTAGCAGCCATGTTATTCAATGAGGTAACCCCAAAAAACAAAAAACAAAAACAAACCTGTACTGTGATAGTGAAGCAGAAAGACACAAGTCTAGGTCTCTATTGATCACAGAGCCACTGTAACACCCTAGACTGCCTTCTTCTGGACCTTTTAAAAATTTTTATTTTATTTTAAAGATTATTTATTTGCTTATTTGTCAGAGAGAGAAAGAGGGACAGAGAGCAGAAGGGGGGGGCAGCAGGCTCCCTGCTGAGCAAGGAGCCCCATGTGGGACTCGATCCCAGGACTCTGGGATCATGACCTGAGCTGAAGGCAGACACTTAACCGATGGAGCCACTCAGATATCCCTGGACCTTTTTTTTTTTTTTTTTTTTTTTTTAAATGTAAGAGAGAGATTTCCATTGCATTTTTTGTTTTGGGGACTTTTGTCACATGTAGTTGAAACTGATTCTAAGCAGCTTGTCTAGGATCACAGGTTAATGCTACAGCCGGTCTTGGAATCTGGGTCTCTGCTCTCCCAGTCCTGAGTTCTCTCTGATGCTCTGCATACACCTCCCTATGGCAATCTGAAACTCCACACTCATCTAGGTCTTGTAGATACCTTTCAAATATCAACCCAAAGCCACAACATGGAATCAGAGAATCCCGATCATTTTTGAAGACAAACAAATCAAGGGATGAGTGATCAATGTTCAAAACCTACTAGATGGGTGGGGCGCATAGACTCAACCTTAGATTGATGGCAATTTCCAGCAGCCCAGGAAAGGCAGCCAGAGAAACCCATTGATGACCATAGACCCTGGCACACTTACACTTATGGTAGCTCCTGCATTTCAATAGCAAAGCATTTCTTCTTCCACGAAGTGCAACATGTGGGCGTAGGGTCTTACCTCCACCAGGGAATGCCAGTGTGCGATGGGCTTCCGAGGATATGATAGCATTTCACTCCAGTGGTCTCTGCCCAGCCTCTCAGCTTCGTTGCCTACTTGACACACGCCGATGATCTCATTATGACCTACACTGTGAAAATGGCCCACAATAATTTTTTCTTAAAATTCTGGTATATAAGAGCAACAGCTACTCAATTAAACTAGTAGGAATGAGGGGAAGGGTGGTTCTTTTCCTTCCCTCATTTAAAACTATAGGACAAGCTCAACAGCCAATAGAACTTGGGATCCAGTATTGTACTTAGGGGCACAGAAAGGAAGAGTAGAGTGTGGCCATCACACACCTTGGCTTTTGTAACACTGGAATGGCTTAGCTTGTTCCTGATGCATGCTAAGGATGGAAACTCTGGTTCTAGAACTAGGTTCAAACTTATATAACGAAAGGGAGGCCATCTGAGAGGAGTTCCTTGCATTAATGGCTGCTCAAATTCCTGTCAGAGGCAACCAAGTATGGGTAAGGGAGATGTACCATGTAGGGCAGCCATGGTCTGGAGCTTACAAAGGGGGCAGGATGGAGATAGCTCCTGGGTCTTCTTGCAATCCCTCTGTTCGTTCAGAGAACATGCATTCTCATGCTCTCCCCTCCTTCCTTCCAAGCTCCTCTTGGCTTCTTTGAGCCTACTTGATTTCCCTCCTATAGAAAGATACTGAGCTCCTATAACTTCAGGGTTAATATTTCTGAAACTTTCCCTAGGTACGTCCCTGACTTGGGATAATTTTTCCCCCTTAGCAGTTTTTGGTTAGAAGTCGTCTGAGTAACTAGAACAAAATCGTTTAACTCTTTGAGATCCAAATTCATGGGCTTTCTTTTTCCTTCCGGCAAAGATGAGTAGTTTTTCTCCTATTTGTATGTATGGAGTAAGGGTGAGACATGGGTAGGGGAGTGTGAAGGATATTTGAGTCCATGCTCATTAAAATCAGTTGCATGCAGAAGCCCCATGAATTCTGCCATGGATTTTTCCAGGCAGATTCATGAGTTTACTGAGAATTGAATTGAAGCAGAGCTCATATAATCAGATTTGTCGATGTGGGAAACTTGGCAATCACTTGAAAAAAGCTGGCCTAGCTTTCCACGGTTGGTGGGCAATTGCCCCTCCTGTGGGCTGACACTATTGGTGTTGCGTTTTCTGCAGAGAAGGCAGGATAAGGTCTATTGCCCGATGTGGGCTGTCACACCCCTGGGCCACTGAGCCAAGCCATGTGTTCCCTGGGTTGGGAGACAGTTCTGCTTGACCTAGGCATCTGCTAGGAAGAGTGTTCGGGGTGCTGAAGCTGCCTTACTGACATTTCAGGAGTATGTGGGAAAATTCTTAGCTGCAAATAATATTTGTAGGATTATATTCGAAGTCAGAATGATTTTTTTTATAATTGTACCCAGACCACGTGGGAGGTTTCCAATTAAAAAAAGACTTTGCATTTCAGTCTAATGACTGGTTTAACATGTCTAATTCCCTGTTGGTACTTCCTTTGCATATTAAAATGACTGTTTTTCAAATCTGTCCTTTAAATACACAATTGGCTACAATGCAAGCTATAAATATCTCTTCTGTGCTGTATTAATTAGAAAGTCGAGCATCTTATACATTTTAATGTACCCTGTCATCCATACTGATTCTAGCATTTTCAAGAGAACATTTCTGTTTGCTTTCAGACTTAAGTGGATGGAAATGATCTTTATTAAACACACGGGGAGAAGGGAAAAAAATAACGGAGTTATGTATCTAGAAATGTTGGTGGTGTGGCTAAAGGAATCACTCTGCTATCTTCTGCAATCTTCCCACAAAGGCCGGGCAGGATTGTGCGGGAGAAGATTAAGACCTGTGGGGCCCCAGTTTCCCAGGCTGAGATTCTGGGGAGTGTGCAATGGATGGAGAGGGGAGGAGGAGGGAAGGAGGAGAGGATGGGGAAGGAGAAAGAAATGAAAAGCGGGACAGTAAAGAAGCACTTGGGTAATAGGACTCTTCAGCATGATTTGGAAAATGCTGATTCCTTGTCAGTCAGCTTTCCCTGGGGAGCTCCCCTGACTCGTTTCCAGCAGCCTGGGATGCCAGCTGGGCATCTGTGGCCCCATTCCCCCTGATCTCCCTGCCCCAGGTGCAGCAGACCTGCCCTGAGAGAGAGCTCCAGGCATCTCACCGGTCATAGTCCATGACAGCTATGGCCAAGTGGATTTGGTCAATGTTCTCGGGAGGGACGTCAAAGACTATGGCTTCGTTGTAAACAGGGTTCAGAGTGTTCCTCTTGGTGGATGTTTTCCTCTTCTTCAGTCGTCTGCCATCACACATCAGTGATACTTTCACGTAGGGATCTGTACAACCAGGAGAAGCAGGGGGACTGTGAGGACAGATGTGGGTTCAGGGGGCAGTTTCATCACAGTGGGGTTCCACAGACAATGGGATGCTGAACTCCCTTACCTGCCTGTGGCCTGGAGTTTGAGGATTTTAATTAATATGATGCCTGGGAAGCAACGGGAGTTAGGATAATGAAGGCATTCATTCAAGAAAAAGCACAGGACTCGGTCTCCTCAAAGTGTATGGAATTTAAAAAAGAGTATGAAAACATCTGTTATCAAATAAGAAAACGTTCCAGCTAGACCTGCCTGGCTTCAACGGGGAGAGACGCAAAAGTATTTTCAAGACAGAGGAAAACAGGCCACAGACTCTGAACTCTGAGCCATCCCAGAGAATCTTCCTAGACACCATGTCTTTAGGAAAGGGACAGGGAGAACAACTAGATGACAGGGAGAACTTTGGGGAGTGCAGAGCTGCCCACGGCAGCATGGCAGGGAAAGAAAGGACAATGGCTTGGTTGTGGTGCAACATGGGCAAAGGGGGACAGGTGACAAGGCTGTTTCCTGCTTCTGGTGGGACTTTTCTGGTTCCCCCTCACTCTCTTTCTGCTCAGTGGGGCATTCCCTCTCTCCTCACCTGCACAACCACTGATTCCCCATACACTGTCTAGAAGGGACTCAGAGGACCAGAAGGGGCCACATCTTTTTTCCTCTGGGAAAAATACTGGAGGACAGTAAGCGACTATATTGCATCTGGTGTCCTTTGATTTCTGTGATCAATAGCCAGTGGACTGGGTGTTTTATGACCACATTTTGGGAACCCCTGTGGAGGTTGTATAATAGGAACTGCATATGGGGGCATTTTTTGTTATGGTTTAGAATTTAAATGTACGTGTTTGATTCACTGGCAATACCAAATTACATTGTTCATTGATGGTTTTTCTATGAGGCTATAAGATTGTTTTTTTCATCTTGCATAGGCCTAAGATGGTGATTGCTTCCATAAGAGGAAAGACCCAGTTAGATAAACTCTATCAGCATGTGAAAAATGTAGGACCAGTTCAAAATTATGGTGAAGAAGACCTAAGAGAGAATAATAATGATTATTCACATTAGGTAGCACTTCGTATGTGCCCAATACTATTCTTATGTTTTTATGTGCATTAACTTACTTAATCTTACAATAACCCAATGAGCCAGATACTATTATTACCCTCATTTTACAGATGAGGAATCCAAAGTACAGAGAGGTTAAGGGACTTGCCCAGGGTCACACAGCCTAGTGCTAGGATTAAACCTAGGTAGTTTGGTTCCACATACCTCGTGACTCTACCAGAGATTTCATAAGGCTCTAGAACCCTATGAGGCAGTCTGAATTTGAGAATGTCCCACCTGAGGCTCCTGTTATGTCCATTGCTTTTAAATTCCTTGCTTTTATAATAGTAATGGTCAGCCTGCCAGCAGTTGGAAGATAGCAGAGAGAAAACATCAACTCTCCAAGATCCACATTGTCCTGTTGAGAAAGCACAAAGGGTCGGGTTAGACAGTGTCTGAGCCCAGGGTGCATAAGGATGGCTACAGGGCAGCACTGGAAGGGAAGCACTTCTCCTTTTGCTCCTCTTGTGAGTCCCCGCTGTCTCTCCCTGATGTCAATCCCATGGAGAACCTATACCTGGACTTTGGGGGCCCCGCCCCTACAGAAGTCCAGCCCACACTCAGAGAGGGAGGCTGTGGAGCCCATGCAGGGCCTCTATCACCCTCTACCCAGCCCCCCACAGCTGCACACAGGTCCCGAAGCCTTGAATGCAGCCCCCAGAGCCTTAACTATTTCCCACATGGTCCCCCATGTGGCTCCATTCATAGTGCCGCCACAATCCCCAGGGCCCCCAGGACAAAGCTGCCCGAAGAGGGGCTCTGTAGGACGGCATGGCCCCACCAATAGCCCGGACACCCTCTGTACACAGCCCCATGTGGCCTCCTGCAGCCTCTCAAACAGGTCCCCACCAAGCCCCTCCCCACTTCCTAGAGAGCTCCCCCCCGCCCCCCACCCTGAGCTTTCCCCACAGGCCCCACATCAGTCAGCAAAGTCCTCCCAACAATCACCATCCCTATGCCTCTTTCCCTTACAGCCCTCCACACGCCCCAACACAGCACCCCCAGGGTGGCCATAATACTTGCACACTCTCCCACAAATACACACGTGTGCATGCATACACACATACAGACACACATGGACACAACCTTCCACCCACCAGAGCGCTGCACACAACCCAGTCACACACCAGGTGTGTAGCCCAACACACAGCACCTCTAGATCCTGTAATACCTAGTCCCTACCGTCGGGCTCTAGGTGAGTGCCTTGCAGACCCACACGTGCCATCCACACGCAGACACTCACCCAGCCCTGCCCATGTCCAGCCTCACACAGAGCCCTGTGTAGGCTCCCTCCAAGGAGAGGGGTGGTGACCCCCTGCTGCTGGCCTTGGGATGGTGCGGGGGGGGAGGGGGTCCCACTTAACTGTAGCTCTGGCCTTCTCTTGGTGTGTCCCTATGGAGCCCCTGTTGCCCTCTGAGGGGGAAGACATCACCACAGACAGTGTGTAGCCATTCAAGTAGCTCAGAAGACATGGTTTTCTTTCTCCTTTTTAGCCCAAGGAGAGTGTTACCAGAAAGGGGGAGGGGGGAAGCCAGTTTATTTAGTTTCAATTTCTAGGATACCTAATGTTATCAAGCTGGGTGCCTGTGTCTAATTAATACAGTTTCATCCTGACAACCCTCTGGGGAGTCCGGGTTTTGCCTTCAACATCCACAGCCTCCCCTCCTCTTCGATTCTCCAAGGATGCTTCTATTTTTAGAAGCCAAGATTCAGCTTTGGAAGGTCACCTCGCTCAACCTCCCTGCCTTGACCGCTTCTGCAGGAGGATGAGGCAAAGGGAATCTGCTTGGTCGCTAAGGCAGATGGATTGCTCTGCATCTCCGTGCATCGCCTGCCTTGTGTAAATAAATGGCCTCACTTGGCAGGCCAGGTTCTCGGGATCCTGGAACCCAGCCTCGAGAGACCCAGGTGGCTGGGCCTTTCTGTCTGGGGCGGAGTGAGGCGGACAGACAAGAATTCTATGGGAGTGGGGGTATCACACATGACAGGCACTGGACCTTTTCATGCTGCTGGGCTCCCCATTGCAGGTTGGGTGTCTGCTCTCCCTGAAGAGGGAGGATCTGATCCAGATTCCTGCTGGTGGCACAGGAGAAAAGAGAAACAACAGCTGTCCCCACAAATTATCTTTTTCCTTCTATACTCCCTGCTCTACTCCTTTGCCCTTTGACTTCTCCTGCCTGCCTTAAGCAGAAAAGGCAAAACACCTTTCCTCCCTCAGGGGGCTGCTCACTGCACCTACCTCACCACCCCCTCCTCTCCTCCTGCCCAGAAAAATCTGAGTTTGACAAAGGAAACAGGAGTGACATTTTCTTCCCAACATAAATCCCATTAACAAATACAGTACGGCTCCTTTGCTCATGAATTAAAAGAAAAAAAAAATCAAGCTTCAGACTCGGTGATATAGTATTCAAAAGGTCAACTAGGGCTAAAGTCCACATTTGTACTTCCAGAAACAACAACAACAACAACCCAAAATTAAAGACCAAACTAAGTTACCAAAGACAAAATGCTTGATTTGATTTCCAAGTGCTTTAAAAATAAAACAGTTAAGGGGCTCCTGGGTAGCTCAGTCGTTAAGAGTCTGCCTTTCGGCTCGGGTCATGATCCCAAGGTCCTGGGATGGAGCCCCCCCACCCAGTCCCCTTCAGGCTCCCTGCTTAGTGAGGAGCCTGCTTCTCCCTCTCCCACTCCTCCTCCCCCCCACCCCACCCCCGCTTGTGTTCCCTCTCTCACTGTCTCTGTCAAATCGATCAATCATTCAATCAATAAATAAAATCTTTAAAATAAGTAATAAAACAGTTAAAATTTTCTAAGTCATGCAAGTAAAAATGATAAAATTCAAATACAGAGGGGCGCCTGGGTGGCTCAGTGGGTTAGGGCCTCTGCCTTCGGCTCGGGTCGTGATCCTGGGGTCCTGGGATCAAGCCCCACATCAGGTTCTCTGCTCAGTGGGGAGCCTGCTTCCCTTCCTCTCTCTGCCTACTGTGATCTCTGTCTGTCAAACAAATAAATAAAAAATCTTTAAAAAAATTCTAATACAGAAATTTTTAGTGAAATGGTAAAAATATCCCTTTTTGTTATGTATATATACTACCTCTGTCACTCTTTTTCCCAGAGTAACACTGTGAATAATCTCTATTTTTCTTTTTATCCACCCATCCATCCACTCACTCCCTTATTCTTTTAACATTGGCTATGGTTGTGATGGTAGAGCACTGCTCTTTTCCAGGTGCTGGGAGCTGTTTTAGCAGTGGGGGAACATCAGGCTCCATCCCTTAAGGACAGGTGGACTTGCGGGGATATGGAACAGGAATTGAAATGGCACCTAATGTCAATTTTGCTTTTTCCCTACCAGCTGATGTTGATTTGGGGTCAAGAACCTATAGATCCTGATGTCTGCCAACATTCCCTTAAACCGCTGGTTCTCAGTTAGAAGCAAATGTTGCTCTCCTGGGGGACATCTGGCACTACCTAGGGAGATTTTTTACTGTCCCATCTGGGGAGGCAGATGTTCCAACATCCAGCAGGTAGAGGCCAGGGATGCTGCTAAACATCCTACAATGCACGGGGCAGCCCCTCCCTGTAAAAAACTATCTGGTTCAAAATGTCAATAGTTTCAAGGTTGAGAAACTGCCCTACACAGAGGTACTTATATTGTCCGTAAAATTTTTTCCAGAATGCTGATAAAAGTCAAATATAAAAGGGTAGTGGAGTATTTGGCTTCTTTTTTGCTTGACAAGAATCAGATATGCAGACTGTCACTGGTGGCTGTGTGCCCTGGGGGAGGTAAGGGGAAGGAAAATGTCATGTAAAGAAATGCTTCATTTGCTCCTGCTTTGTGTGGCCAAGTTCAGTATTGTCAGCAAAATATATTGGGAAAATATATTGGGAATTTATAGCAAGTGGTGAGTGAATTCTCCACCTGCCAATCTGTAATGTGATATGTTTGCCTGTAGTGGTCTATGGTAGCTCTAGTTTTTGTCTAATTAGTGCACTTTTGTATTCCTCTTCCTAGGTTCTTCTGATGAGCTCCTTTCCAATTCCATCTGCTGCAGGAATTCAGGCTTAGCAAAACAGTCATACCCATGTCTGTTGTTGTCTATTCAGGGATGAATATGGACCCCAAGCAAGGCCACTTAGGGACCACTGATACTGAAATGGAGGAATTATCATTTTAGTGGGATTATTCATTGAGAAGATATGAAACTAGATTTGTAAGGTTTTTGTACATAATATATGTATGTATATATGTATAATATTACTTTAAGTTAGGCTGTGTATGTTAAATATGTACACTATAAACCCAAAAGAAATGACTAAAATATTAAAAGGATGTAGAGCTAATACACCAAAAAAGAAGACAAAATAGATGCTTTAAAAATATTATATTAATCCAAAAGAAGAGAGAAAAGAAAGGGAAAGAGACTAAGATTAGAAGAGACATATCTAACAGGAATAGAAAACAAACAATAAGATGGTAAGTTTAAACCCACTGTTTCCACTAATACATTAAATGTAAAATGATCTAAGCATCCAGGTAAAAAGCAAAGATTGATTCAGTAAAATAGCAAGACTCAATTTTCTGGTCTCTATAAGAAATTACCTTGCATATAAAGATATAAGTAGATTAAAAGTAAAAGAATAAAAAAAGATATTCCATACTAACACTAATAAAAAAAATCTGGGGTGATTATATTAATATCAAGGTATAGGTCAGAGCAATGAATACTACCAGGGCAAAAAGGATCATTTTATTATGATAATGGGGCCAATTCATCAAAAGCACATAAAAATTCTAAATGTTTATGTTATCAGATAGCACATTTTCAAAATACACGAAACAAAAGCTGATAGAATTGTGAGGATAGACAAGTCAGAGGTTTCACTACTTGAACAACACTATCAACTGACTGGGCGTACCAGTGGCATTACAAAAGTACTCACCAAACAGAAGCAGAACACATATTCTTTCCAAGGGCACCCAGAACACAAAACAAGAAAGATGATATTCTGG
>RCUC01148892.1:0-43081 GCA_003697995.1 Taxidea taxus jeffersonii | reverse complement strand
TTTTTTTTTTTTTTTTAATTTTTTAAAACTCATCTATTGCGTGTTTGTTTTGGGGGCTGGTGGATTATATTATCCTTTGGAGATCTCTAAAGTACACTTTATTCTAGGGAGTAATTGATTCAGAAAGAATGGATTTTGAGCTGTTGCCAGATGATGAGCGTCAGTGTATAAAATGTAAAACCACATGCTTCATGTCTGCCATCTCCTGTTCTTGTAAACCTGGCCTGCTTGTTTGCCTGCATCATGTAAAAGAGTTGTGTTCCTGTCCTCCTTACAAATATAAACTGAGGTGAGTAGGAAGAATGATATTTTTCCGTGGAAAACCCTAAGTCCTTAATGAAAGCTCAGTGATATTTCTGTTCCAGGATTGAAATACTCAATATAAAATGTATGATTTTCTCCAAACCCAAATATGTCAAAACTATGTCTGCTATTCTCTGTCCAGGTATAGATACACTCTGGATGATCTCTACCCCATGATGAATGCACTGAAGCTTCGAGCAGAATCTTACAATGAATGGGCCCTGAATGTGAATGAAGCTTTGGAGGCAAAGATTAACAAAAAGAAAAGTACGTGGTATACAAAGTGTGGCTTAGTGATTGACAAATTGGGACTGATTGTAATGTAGCCAACGTAGTTATCAGCAGATTACTTGAAACAACCTGACTTTGTCCTTGTGTAGTTCCCCTTTTTAGCCAGGTTTATGGAGTGTAAGCAGAGAAAGTTTTAAGCCACAAGATTAGGTAGAGGAAAATCTTGATAGATGAATTAATGTATAAGATCATGTTTCTAACAAAGATCGTATTGTTAGGAAACAGAATAACCTTTTACACCTCTTGTCTCAGAAACAAAAATATTTCACATTTTATATGGAACCCTAGAAAAATATTTTAAAAACCTAGGTCTGAAGACAAAGGAAGCATGTTATATTAAACTAGGAGTTTCTGCTTTATCACTTTTCAGTGCTAATCAAAGTCACGGTTTCTGTCTCTTGTTATTACCTTGAAAGTCACGACTTTCTTTTCCATCACTTACAGAGTGTAAGAGAAAGGACTGGTCATGCAACAATGGGAAATCTACATTTGCCTTGTTTTGACAAGTCCATTGTCTTCCATCTCTGAAACATTTGCACATCGAAGAGCAACACTAGGCAATTGTTTAAAACACTCTAAAGGGGCTGCTGGCTGGCTCATTTAGAAGACCATGCAGCTCTTGATCTTAGGGTCATGAGTTCGATTCCCACACTGGATGTAGAAATTACTTTAAAATAAATAAATAAAACTTAAAAAAAAAAATAGAAGCACTCTACCCTTAGCCAAAAAATAAAAATTAAATGACAAACTCTCCTGTATTTCACATCACTCATAATAAACAATAATGATCATAGAAAAAAAATGACCTTTCTTTATTCCTAGGTCTTGTTAGCTTTAAGGCTTTAATTGAAGAATCTGAAATGAAGAAATTCCCAGACAATGATCTTTTGCGTCACCTTCGCTTAGTCACACAGGATGCAGAGAAGTGTGCCTCTGTCGCACAGCAGCTGCTTAATGGCAAAAGACAGACTAGGTATGTACTTCTGCTTGAATTTGGACTCTTTGGTGGCTAAACTTGGAAACCTGTTGTAGCTAGTTTCTCCTTCCATCTTGTATTCCTGTGACACTGAATCTGAGAATGATGAATGTATCATGTTCTCATGGCTTCTTTGGGCCTTTGTCTTTATAGATACCGATCTGGTGGTGGAAAATCCCAAAATCAGTTGACGGTGAATGAGCTCCGACAGTTTGTGACACAGCTGCACGCGCTTCCATGTGTCCTCAGTCAAACACCTTTACTAAAGGTAACGCTTAGAGAGGGATGTGTGGGAAAGTACTTTGGCAGTCCTCTGTTTTGTAAATAAATTCAACTGACATGATTAAATCATCTTGGGTGGTTAATTTGTACATTTATTTGCAGATTTTGTTTTAGTTTTTTAAGATTTTATTTATTTGAGAGAGAGTGAGAGAGTGTGGTGGTGGGGAGGGTCAGAGAGAGAAGCAGATTCCCTGCTGATCAGGGAGCCAGATGCGGCACTAGATCCTGGGGCTCTGGGGCTGGATCCTGGGGCTGTAGGATCATGACAT
The DNA here is from genome assembly GCA_003697995.1 of Taxidea taxus jeffersonii. NCBI lineage: Eukaryota > Metazoa > Chordata > Mammalia > Carnivora > Mustelidae > Taxidea > Taxidea taxus. The sequence goes on along the minus strand of RCUC01148892.1, from coordinate 40,960 downwards.
GAGCTGAAGGCAGTCACTCAACCAACTGAGCCACCCAGGCACCCTATTTGCAGATTTTTTTTTTTAAAGATTTTATTTATTTATTTGTCAGAGAGAGAGAGAGTGCACACGTGGGCAGAGTGGCAGGCAGAGGCGGAGAGAGAAGCAGGCTCCCTTCCGAGGAAGGAGCCTGATGCAGGACTCAATCCCAAAACCCCGGGATCATGACCTGAGCCGAAGGCAGTGGCTTAACTGACTGAGCCACCCAGGCGTCCCTGCAGATGTTTTTTGTGTATGTGTATAAAGAGATTATAACAGGCCTACAAAGGAGAGGTAAAGTTGGAAATTTTTACCTTGAAAGTAACCACCTGCTACTCTTTGCAGTAGGTAGGTCTGTTACAGTCACTTCTTTTAGTTGTCATTTGGCTTATATATTCTCTCCTTTACCCATACTGTTGCTAAAATCTTATGAGATGGAAGAGTCCATTTAATATGATTTGAAGATTCTAAGTACAAAAGAATCCAATTACTAAAATTGCTATTTTGATATAACAACCTGTGTTTTTTTTAGGATCTCTTGAATCGTGTAGAAGATTTCCAACAGCACAGCCAGAAATTGCTCTCTGAGGAAATGCCCAGTGCTGCAGAGCTGCAAGACTTGCTGGATGTCAGCTTTGAATTTGACGTTGAACTTCCACAGCTTGCTGAGATGCGTATCCGTCTGGAGCAGGCCCGTTGGCTAGAAGAGGTGCAGCAAGCTTGCCTAGACCCCAGCTCCCTTACATTAGATGATATGAGACGTCTCATAGACCTAGGGGTGGGTCTGGCCCCGTATTCAGCAGTGGAGAAAGCAATGGCCCGGCTTCAGGAACTGCTCACAGTGTCAGAGCACTGGGATGACAAAGCCAAGAGTCTTCTCAAGGCCAGGTAAAAAAGCAAACCCACATCTTTCTCTTGGGGAAGGTTGGGTAATACATCCCATCTTAGAGCAGTAGAGGACACCAGTGTTCAGAAGCTGCAGATACAGGTGTAGAATAAATGTAGAAATAGCCGAGATGTTTGGGGCTGCTTTGGAACTCGAGTAAAAGAATATTAATTTTTTCTTACTTTCCTGATTGTGAAATGAATGGTTCAAAGGGGAATTACCTTTTCTAGAGTGGTTTGAAATTTCTTTGGACCCCGATTATACCATCCATCTTTGAGAGAAGAAAAAGTTTTACAGAAAAGTGGCAAACTATTTAAACCCACAGCTAGTAAGTTCCCAAGGAAATGTTTGAGTTAAAGACATTTAGTTGCTGGCATTGTTCTGTAAAATGAAGATAGTGCCAGTAATTCCCAAAAGGAGTAGGAATGTACTTTTTTGCTGTCGGGTAGTAACTCGGGATACCTTACCTGTGTTAGATTTGATTAGACTCAGGTAAACCATCTGAGAGAAGAAAGATCAGGCCCTCCCTAATTTTGCTTTCTGTCTGACAGATCTTCACTGGTTCAATTGACGACATAAAGTACCCAAAAAATGCATGGTTACAGACATTCTTCTATAATCCTAAAATAGTGGTCATTGAGTAGAGAGCACATTTTTTGATACTATGCTTTTGGTATGTTGATACCCTAGAGAATTTAAATATCCTTAGTGAAACTGTATGAATCTTAACAGTGTGTGTAATTCAACACAGTAAATTATCATTAAGTTACCTTCTGCAAATGAAAAGTTTGTGGTTATAGCAGCATAAATTCAGAGATAGGTAGAACTTAAATGCTTGATATTGGTTATTTCCTTTATCTTTGATGCTCTAAAGGTTTATGCAGACATTTGAAACTCGTTAGTTGGATATCTAGTAGTTACTGACATTTGAAAAAATATTATTTGCTGTCCTGAATTTCTTTTGAAATGGTTTTTCTAGTTTATTTTGTAAACCTTAAGAAAAATGAACCACAAAAAAAAAAAAAAAGAAAAATGAACCACAATATAAAATGTTAAATAGTCGTTATATTTCATATTTCAGACCTCGGCATTCATTGAACAGCCTTGCTACGGCAGTTAAGGAGATTGAAGAGATCCCCGCATATCTGCCAAATGGTGCAGCTCTCAAAGACTCGGTGCAGAGGGCCAGGGACTGGCTTCAGGATGTGGAGGCCTTGCAGGTTGGTGTAAGAAAAAAATGTCTTGGGGTGCCTGGGTGCCTCATCGGTTGAGTATCTGCCTTTGGCTCAGGTCATGATCCCAGGGTTCTAGGATCGAGCCACACATTGGGCTCCCTGCTCAGCGGAGAGTCTGCTTCTCCTTCTGCCTGCCACGTCCCCTGCTTGTGCTCTCTTTCTCACTCTGTCAAATAAAATTTAAAAAAAAAAAAGTCTTGAGTATATAGGTGTATCTACGAAGAGTAATGATTAAAAAATTGTAAAAGGTGGGGCGCCTGGGTGGCTCAGCGGGTTAAGGCCGCTGCCTTCGGCTCGGGTCATGATCCCAGGGTCGTGGGATCGAGCCCCGCATCGGGCTCTCTGCTCTGCGGACAGCCTGCTTCCTCCTCTCTCTCTCTGCCTACTTGTGATCTCTGTCTATCAAATAAATGAATAAAATCTTAAAAAAAAAAAAATTGTAAAAGGTACTATGTTGAATCTCACCATACAGATTGTTTTCAGTTGGCCAGATTAACAATTTTTTTTATTCAGCCTTATGTAGAGATGTACTTACCCATCTATTGTCCAGATGAGTTGGCTTAAATATTTAAAGTTGAGATAATATCAGCCAACTTTTTCTGGGAGCTTGGGATCTTCTTAACAAACTTAAGTACTTGGTTAAGGATCAAAGAAAAAGCTAAAAATGGAAGTTGGGGGAGAAAGGTAGTTTCTGATCTTTGAGTACAGTTGTCTATTTTTGGCTTGTTAACAACTTAGAGTACAGACAAGAGTAGCAGATTTAGTGAATCTGGTTATATGATTACAAGGTGAAAGTAAGCCACAAGGCCTGGGATTTTTCACGAAGTAGTGACTTTTTTTCTTTTTAAGATTTTATTTGTGAGAGAGAGAATGAGAGACAGGGCAGTGCATGAGATAGCAGATGAGAGAGCGCATGAGAGGGGGCATGAGAGGAGGGGAAGGTCAGAGGGAGAAGCAGACTCCCTGCTCAGTAAGGAGCCTGATGCAGGACTCGATCCTGGGGACTCCAGGATCATGACCCGAGCCGAAGGCAGTCACTTAACCAACTGAGCCACCCTGGTGCCCCTCACTAAGTAGTGACTTAAAGAACAGTGCCTCCCCACCCCTACAAAAGAAATGAAACTTAACAAGTTCCAAAGTAATTAGCATTAAGTATATGTGCTAGATGTCCTACTTGATGACTTGCCTGTACTTTAGAAAAGAGATAAATTCACTATAGCATTATTAAGGTACAGACAAAATGCATTCTGTGATTTACCGAGTTGTAGCTGGATCCCTTCATTTGAAAAGTGGTCGGTGGATAGTGTCTTGCTTTTGTCTTTGTAATTGTCATAGGACAATCTTAGGGACCTATTGAGAACAAAAGATCTTTGAATACTTTAATAGGCTAAGTTTTTAAAAATTTATCTCATTCTGAGTCTCAAGTTCTGTTTTGTTGAAACCATTGGATTCTAAAAATAAAAAATACTACCTGGTTTTCTGAATATTTGTCTAATTTTAAGTAGTGCTAATTGATAAATTTTGCTAACAAGAAATGCCAAACTAAACAGTTTAGCCAGATGTTTGCAACAAAACATCTGGTCATCTATTCTAGTTGAAAGGGAAGAGAGAAGATATTATTGTTTGATAGATATGATTAGCTAATTAAGGGGTGACCCCAGCTAGCCAAAGAAAAAAAATTTATGCACTGTGTACATAAACTTCTTTAATGGGAGTTTTACTTTTTTAAAGATTTTATTTATTTATTTGACAGAGAGAGAGAGAGAGATCACAAGTAGGCAGAGAGGCAGGCAGAGAGAGAGAAAGGGAAGCAGGCTCCCTGCTGAGCACAGAGCCCAATTCGGGGCTTGATCCCAGGGTCCTGGGATCATGACCTGAGCCAAAGCAGAGGCTTTAACCCACTGAGCCACCCAGGCGCCCCTCCATTTATTTCTAATTTAAATACTAAAGACAGTGTGTATTTTCTGAGTCACCTCTTTTAAGTGTCTAGCAGAACATTTATGCCCTTACAGTTCCAGCTTTTAAGAATAAATATCAAAAGCAATGAAACAGCAAGTTCCTAGTCTATGTTCAGTTTTCCCCAGTTTCCCCAAAAATGTCCCTTCTGGTTGTTTATCTCGTCTACCACCACATGTTGCACCTAACTGACATACAGCTTTTAAGTTTCTTTGAGTCTCGTGGTGTTTTCTTCTCGAGCCTTCTTTCTTTCATGTCACTGTCTAGCATAGTTACCCTGTGGTGAGTTCTGCCTTCCGGATTTGTCTTGGTATTTCTTTATGGTGTGTTCTAGCTTTGGTATTTCCTCTAAACTGGAAATTAGTTTCAAAGAGTTGATGGGTTGAAGTTAAATATTTTTTACTTAGAATAATACCAGAGTATCAGGTGATACCGTATACATTGTATTGCATCACGTCAGGAGACATATTTGGATGACTACTTAGTGAAGCTAGAATTTTCCATTGTATTAGAGCGAGCACACCAGTGCTCCCTACCCCCAACCTCATGTTTTTACTCTTCTCCTGTTTGGGTCTCTCATTCTCAAAAGGTGGTCCCAAGGGGTGCCTGGATGGCTCAGGTCATGATCCCAGGATCCTAGGTTAGAGCCCCGAATAGGGCTTCCTGCTCGGTGGGGAATCTGCTTCTCTCTGACCCTCCCACTCTGCCCCTCTCCCTGCTCGTGCTCACTTTCTCACTAAGATTAATAAATAGAATCTTTTTTTTTTTTTAAGATTTTATTTATTTATTTGACAGATAGAAATCACAAGTAGGCAGAGAGAGAGAGGAGGAAGCAGGCTCCCTGCTGAGCAGAGAGCCCGAAGTGGGGCTCAATCCCAGGACCCTGGGATCATGACCTGAGCTGAAGGCAGAGGCTTTAACCCACTGAGCCACCCAGGCGCCCCTAATAAATAGAATCTTAAATGTGGCCTCAGTATCAAGAGCATCAGCATCATCTAGAAACGTTAAGAAATGCAAATTATTCAGAAAACTAAAAGAAGGCAAAAAGTCCCATGGTTCTCAAACATTCATATGCATTAAGAATCAACTGGGCGGGGGGAGGAATCAACTGGGAGCTTGTTTAAGTTAAGTTTCCTGGGCCCCCTGGGACTTTCTGCCTTCTTTTAGTTTTCTGAATAATTTATACTGAACTGCTTCATCATTGGGTGGATTGGAGTAAAAAAATATTGTTGCTTTTATCAACATAAGTCTGTGTGAAAACCTTTTGAGTCACTGCAAATCTACATTTCTCTTGAATTTTTTTCAGGCTGTCTATAGGGATCAAGATGACCATTGAATTTAGAAGGGCATTAAAAGTCAACAAGAGATTACAGTGTATGTCATGTTCATAGTTGTATCGTTGGCGACTAGTACAACCTAGGTTCTTTTAAAGTATTAAGTGAAGGTACACATGTCACCCACACCCCCACTGCCATTGGTCAGCTGGCAAATTTTGTCCATCTCTATGAAATTAACGTGTTGAAATCATGGAGTAGGTCTACTTTGAATTGTGCTTTTCGCACTTTGCAGAGAAGTTTCTAAGTTGCTACAATTTTTCTTGACTCATTAGGTTGGAGGACGTGTGCCAGTATTAGACACACTCATAGAACTTGTTACCCGAGGCCGGTCTATCCCGGTACATCTGAATTCTTTACCAAGACTGGAATTACTAGTAGCTGAGGTTCAGGCTTGGAAAGAATGTGCTGCTAATACATTCTTGACTGAGAATTCTCCGTATTCTCTCTTAGAGGTAAGTTGGCAACCAGCCCACCTACAAGACCTTCGATCTCATAGCTTATAGAACATGCAGTCCCTTCCCTTACAAAGGTGGCATCACTGACTGGTCTATATACTGGGAGTCATTTTTTTCAGTAGAGCCAGGGAGATTCTTCTAAACTTGCAGTGAAATAATCTTTAAATGTTATCTGGATATACGTTGGGATAGCATTCAGTGTCTGAAGAAGAACATTTTTCTCATTGAAGTTCCTCAGTCTGGGTTGAAATTGGACTTCTAACTTTGGCCATGCTGCACCATTTGCATTTAATAAGCCTGGTAAATGGTCTCATCCACCGCTCATGAAGTGCTAGAGTTGCACTTGTTGTATTTTTTGTAGCTGATACTGGTGGTACATTATGACTAGAATTGATAAATATCATGTTGAACTTATTACTGTTTCATCCGATCTATAATCAAAGTCAGTCTTCTGTGAAATTCTTTCCCTCCCTCCTTGTCCTTCCCTTTCTAGAGGAGAGTTTTTTGGCTTTAGGGCGGCATGTGACAGAGGAAATGCTAGACAAGAAGTTTCCATCCTAACCACTGCTTAGGCTTTTATTGTGGGGCTCTTATTAACTAAGGCTTAATCTGAAACCATCTTACTGGTAGTTGTGCTTTTGCCCCACGTTAGGTGCTGTGTCCTCGATGTGACATTGGCCTTTGGGGATTGAAGAGGAAGCAGAGAAAGTTCAAGGAGCCCTCGCCAAGTGGAAAGAAGAAAAGCACCAAACTAGAGAGTCTGAGTGACCTGGAGAGAGCTTTAAGTGAAAGCAAGGAGACTGCTTCAGCTGTATGTAATGGGGCTTTTTCTTCTTCTTTCTCTGTAGCCTAGGGAGGATTTCTAACCCTTTCTTGTTCACAGGGATATTGGTAAGGCATATAAAAGGATAACCTTAAAAGTACTCCGTTTTACCAAAAAGACTTTCTGAAAATTGTCAAATGTGAATGTGAGCTCAAGCCACATGTTGGGTGTAGATCTTACTAAGTAAGTAAGTAAAATAAATAAATACACAAATGCACATGCTTAAAAAATAAAAGTGTATTGGATACCTTTGCATCTGACTACATTTAGTAAGCGCTGTTGATTCAAAGATGGTATCATCGTAAGGAGCTGAAGCAGAGTCTAGCTCATGTTTAGTGAGCCAAAGTATTAGGACAAAAGAAGATAGGTGATTTGGATGCTTAGTTTTTTTTTTTCTTTTATGGAGCTATAATTGCCATATAACATTTTAGTTTCAGGTGTACATAGTTACAGACTTTTTCTTTTTTAATGATGAGAACTTTAAAGATCTATTCTCTTGGGGTACCTGGGTGGCTCAGTCGGTTAAGTGCTGCCTTCAGCTCAGGTCATGATCCCAGGGTCTTGGGGTCGAGCCCCGCGTCTGGCTCACTGCTCAGTGGGGAGCCTGCTTCTCCCTCTGTCTCTCCCTGGCACTCTGCCTACTTGTGTACTCTTAAAGATTTAAAAATTTAAAAAATAATAGTAATAAAAAATTTACATATTAAAGATTTAAAAATCTTAAAAAGAAAAAAGATCTACTCTCTTAGCAACGTCCAAGTATACGGTATGCTACAGTATTATCTGTAGTCAACATGCTGTACCTTATATCCTCAGAACTTATTTTATAACAGGGAATTTGTACCTTTAGACTGCCTTTACCCAGTTAGCCCGCTCCCTACCCCCGGCTTCTGGCAGCCACCAGTTTGTTCTCTATATCTATGGGTTTTGTTTTTTGTTTTTTTCGGTTTTTTGTTTTGTTTTGGGTTTGGGGTTTTTTTTTTTTTTTCCTCGATTCTAGAGTGTTTGACTTATTTCACTTAGCCTAACGCAGTTACAGTCCATCTGTATTGTTGGAAGTGGCAAGATTTCCTTTTTTTTTTAAATGGCTGAATAATAGTCCATTGTGTGTGTGTGTGTGTGTATATATATATATATATATATACACCACATTTTTTTTTAAGATTTTAATTATTTATTTGACAGACAGAGATCACAAGTAGGCAGAGAGGCAGGCAGAGAGAGAGGGGGAAGCAGGCTCCCCGCTGAGCAGAGAGCCCGATGCGGGGCTCGATCTGATCTAAAGGCAGAGGCTTAACCCACTGAGCCACCCAGGCTCCTCTGTACACCACATCTTTATCCATTTATCTGCTGATGGACACTTAAGTTGCTTCCATGTCTTGGCCACTGGAAATAATGTTGAAGTGAACATGGGGAGTGCAGGTTAGTTAAAACTAACTTTTAAGTTAGTTTTTTTCTTTCCTTCAGATAAATACCCAGAAATGGAATTGCTGGATCATTTGGTAGTTCTATTTTTAATTTTTTGAGGAGCCTCCATATTGATTTCCAGGATGGCTGCACTGATTTACATTCCTACCAACAGTGCATCAGGGTTCCCTTTTTTCCACATCCTCACCAACATGTGTTACTTCTTGGCATTTTTTATAATAGCCATTCTGCTAGGTGTGAAGTGATCTTGCATTGTGGTTCTAATTTGCAATTTCATGGTTGACCACCTTTTCATGTACCTGTGTCATCTTTGTATGTCTTCTTTAGAAAAATACTCCTATCCTCTGCCTATGTTTGTTATTTACTATTAAGTTGTATGTGTTCTTTATGTATTTTGGATATTAACCCCTTATCAGATATGTGCTTTGCCCATATTTTCTTCTGTTCTATAGGTCAGTTTTTAATTTTGTTGGTTTCCTTTGTTGTACAGAAGCTTTTAGTTGGATGTAGTCCTGCCTGGGTGCTTTAAGTGTCACAAAGTGTTCCTTGCTCTTCCAGCTCCAGGGACTAGATTAGATGGGTTCAGTCTATGGTCATCTTCTTTCCAGTCCATTCCTTTGTAGCTGTGTGACTTCTCTGGTGATTGACATGGGATTGTCTTGATTTATACATATATATACATATATATATATATATATATTTTTTTTTTAAGATTTTGTTTATTTATTTGACAGACAGAGATCACAAGTAGGCAGAGAGGCAGGCAGAGAGAGAGAGGAGGAAGCAGGCTCCTTGGTGAGCAGAAAGCCCGATTCGGGGCTCGATCCCAGGACCCTGGGATCATGACCTGCGCCAAAGGCAGAGGCTTTAACCCACTGAGCCACCCAGGCACCCGTTGATTTATGTATTTTGACACAGATCTCCTTAGGGCATATTTGTATATTGAGTCAGATTCTAATCAGATTCTGCTGCTTGAGCATCATTCTGCGTTTGTTTGTTTTTAAGATTTTATTTATTTATTTGACAGAGAAAGAGATCACAAGTAGGCAGAGAGGCAGGCAGAGAAGGTGTGGGGGGGATGTAGGCTCCCCGCTGAGCAGAGAGCCCAATGCAGGGCTCCATCCCAGGACCCTGAGATCACAACCTGAGCCAAAGGCAGTCGCTTAACCCACTGAGCCACCCAGGCGCCCCTCATTCTGGTTTTTTAAAGGTGCTGCTTTCCACTGTTATTTCTGTGGTCTGTTTTTGTAAAGCCATTTTCTTGAACTTTGCATGCTCTATCTTTCAGAGTCTAGTCTATGCCCATCTAGTGTATGAAGCCCTGGCTAAAGAACTCAGACATTACTTGTTGATTTCATAATAGAACTCTGAAAGACAAGCTCTCGGCTCTCCATTTGTGAGTTCTAGGAAGGCACCTTCTTATCACATAACCCATGTGTATATTGCCTGTACATTGTTTTTATCTACAGAAACAGTGGATTTTTTAAAAATACGCCAAAGGCTTATTATCTAATTTACTTCTAGATCTGTTTCTTCCTAATCATTCATACTTTTTTTTTTTTTTTCCCCATTCCAAAAAGATAATGGAGAGGTCATTCTGGCCTTATGACTCAGGGCACCTCATCTGGTGAATCATAATGGGTCTGATGGTGGTGGGTGCGATAACTGGGAATGGTTTTAACTGTGACGGGTTAACATTTTAAGGATTTGGGAATAGAATTGGGGAAAGGAATGGTTCCCACAGCCTATAGCTTCTGTTTCTAGAGGGGAGAGCTCAGTAAAAGTCTACACTTTCCCCCCCTATTTATCTATATTCTGTATCAATGAAGTGCTGGAGGAGGACTTCGGTGGTCCAGCCTTTTATGGGGGAAACTGGGTATTAAGTTCAAGGTGGTAGCAGGTAACTCTTGACGTAGCCAGTGATTTTAGTTTATCACATTTAAATAGCTTTTACCTCATGATGCATAATGGATAAATCTGTAATGCCTAGACCTGTTTATGTATTGGATAGCTTATATAGTAGATGCTTAGTCCGTTCATATAAAGGTTCTAATTATGGACATCTTGTAAATATTGTTCAGGAGTATGTTCAGTGTCACCTCAGCTTTTTACTGTGAAGTTGCTTCTGTTCATGAGTTATTTTCAAGTCACTTAACACAGGTTAACGGAGCTCCCCACTATTCTGGGACATGGCTCGTGTAGTAATAGGGAGGAAAGATTTTCCAATTTGAATATACCTGCCACACTCTGCACAAAAGCAACTTGCTTTTGTCTGTGCCCCAATGAGCTTATTTCTAGCATGGATATGTGCGTGTGCACACATGTGTAAATAAAGTCTGATAAAGTGCTCTCTAATTATTTCATGAGGTATCCAGGTTCATTATCTACAGTGGCTGTGTTCAGCGCACATAAAGGCTTCAACGTTAAAGATCATAAGAGGCATAAACTACCAATTGTGTAGTGGCTGCTTCAGAGACTTTTCCACCCAAAGTGCCTCTCTAAAAGAACAGGAGCTAATGGAACTACAAAAACATGGAGAACCCCGGGAATTAGAGCATGCACATGTGTGAGAAGCCTGCTTCTTTTAAGAGAAGTAAAGGCGCAAGGAAGTTAGACTTTAAGTAGTAGTGTGTGCTCGATCATTGTTCAGATTGTTCACTGTGTGCCAGGCATAGCGGCTGCCCCATATCCATGCAGCCCTGGGAGGTGGGCTCCACTGTGAACCCCATTTTATACATGTGAACACTGAACTGCCGTGGAATGTGCTGCCCAGGGCATTCACACAGCTCCGTGAGATGGAGCCAGGATTCAAATGTAGATCATCTGCTCTGGGACCCTGGGGTTTAGGAGAGGGCTAAATTCTTTCTGACATTGTCCTTGATTGTTAACTCCTTTTTAGATGGCAACACTTGGGGAAGCTCGCCTAAGAGAAATGGAAGCCTTGCAGTCTCTCAGACTAGCCAATGAAGGGAAGCTGCTGTCACCTGTCCAAGATGTGGAGCTGAGAGTCTGCCTGTGTCAGAAGGCCCCAGCTGCCCCCATGATCCAGTGTGAACTCTGCAGGGATGCTTTCCACACGAGCTGTGTGGCGGTACCCAGTATTTCACAAGGCCCCCGAATCTGGCTTTGTCCCCATTGTCGGAGGTCAGAGAAGCCTCCGTTAGAGAAAATTCTGCCCCTGCTGGCCTCCCTGCAGCGTATCCGCGTTCGCCTTCCTGAGGGAGATGCACTTCGATACATGATCGAAAGAACGGTGAACTGGCAGCACAGAGCCCAGCAGCTGCTCTCATCAGGGAATCTCAAATCTGCGCAGGATCGAGTGGGCTCAGGACTGTGGCATAGCAGATGGCAAGCCTCAGCGGGACAGGTGGCCGAGACAAATAAGGTGAGTCTGGACTTGTCTCTGCCGGTTCCTGGGATCTGCCAGCTCTGTCCCTTTCCCCTGCACCTTTGCTCTGGGACTGCCGCTGCTCCTGGCGGTGGCTTGACTGGTACCAGTGCTCACGGCGCAGCTCTCCGCTTCGAGGGCTCCGTGTCCCTGCCGTGTTGTTTTCTTTCCTCTGCTCCCGGCACTGGGAAGAAGCCTGTCACGCAGTCTGCTTCTGGACAGCAGATTGCACCTTTTCACAGATAACGTAGCTGTTTACGTTTTCCCGTTTCTGTGTATGAATCCAGACACACAGATACACAGATACGTTCATGAATTTATTAATGAATGAATACTTAACGTACATGAATTTTTTGAATTTTTGCTTAACTTTTTTTTCTCCTGCTTCCTCTCATATGAGTCACTGACTAGAGGGGAAAGTGCTTCCTGCCTTGTGTCTCTTACTGCCCCTTGAGGAAGGAGTAGGTTTTGAAGTGTCTGAGTCCTGTGTTGCTTCAGAGGAAAGGCAGTGGGTTTCATAGCAGCCGTGATCTTTCTGCTGTAAAAGCCAGATTCTCCTGACCGTCACTGAGGTGGGCAGAGTGTTTTGCCTTCTTCCATAGAAGGTGGCTGCAGGAAAAGAGTGTGAGCATAGCAGAAAAGTAGAGTCAGGAGGGCAGTATTCAGTCATCTTACGAGTTTGACCTGATTTTCAGATCTCGTACAGGTTTTTCCAGCTGAGATCTCACAGCTTGCTTGTGCTATACTAACAGACAGCGAGTTATGAGTTAAATGTTCAGCCGACCAAAGATAAAAGACAAAAAAATTGATTTCTGTCATACATGTTTCCTTGTTCTCTTTAACATTTCTTTCCAGGCTTGTGAAATACAGGCAGTGCCTGGCACTTAACAAATGATGAATTAAATTCTTGTTGCATAGGGTGAGTTGTGGTCATTTGGGTAGCTAGCCTACAGGGGGAACATTTTATGTTCTTTACATAAGATAAGCTAGAAGTTTACTTTTATTGATAAAAGGAGAGGACATAACTCTTAACTTATTTACTAGTTGATGGTCAAAGGAGTGTTTCTCCTAGCACTTTTTAATAAACACTGAGGAAGGGAAGAAGGTGGACATGCATGAGATCTGGCAGTTCCTCATTCGGTTTGCTCAAAGGGGCACATGTCTGTGTTCACTGTGTTATAGCCTTCATTAGGAGAATTACATAGGGAATACAAGGCTGTATGATCTGTTCTCGTGCAAAGAAAATGCCTTATTTCCCAATGGTGGTCTTGATCTCTGTGGAATCAGTCCAGGTAAAACCAGGAAGACTAAAGGCTTGGTGGATATGAGTTGATTTAGCTTTATCTAAAATAATTGGAGACTTCTTTCATTTGGGAATTGAAGTCCTTCTTTCCTGTTTGCCTGCTTGATAACCCAACTACATTCCTGGACTAGTAGGAGAATTTTTAATCCTGAAAAAGCCTTTCTATAAAATGTTTTCCTTCCATTAGGTGTCTCAGCCTACTGGCACAACATCCTTCTCCTTGCCTGATGACTGGGACAACAGAGCCTCATATGTACACTCTCCCTACTCCACTGGCCGAAGTTGTATCCCCCTCCATGGTTTGTATTTATGATGAGAAAGGAGGAGGAGGGGGAGGGCTGGGTAAGAACAAGTAATCTGCAGTAGGGTTTTGTTGTTCAGGTACATAAAAAGACTTTATCTTCAGATGTTGGGTATGAGTTACTACATATTTGCAAGGTAGGAGAATGATCAAACAAATAGAGAAAGGCTTTAGTTCATTGCTTTCGGGGACGAAAGGGTTAATCCTGTGCCAGCTGACATTTAAATACCAGTCAGTCAGATGCCAAGTCATGGGTTCTCTTGGGATCTTATACATAACCTGTACTTGAAACCTACCTCCTTTTTTTTCTGTGTTGACTCTTGAACAACACAAGTTCACTTAAACACAGATTTTTCTCAATAAATACATGACTGTAAAGGTATATTTTCTCTTCCTTGTGATTTTCTGAACAGTCTTTTCTCCTCAGCTTACTTTATTCTAGAAATAGTATATAATACTTAAATACACAAAATGTGTCAATCAGCTTTATTGGTAAGGCTTCCAGTCAGCAGTAGGCTGTTCACATGAAGTTTTGGGGAATCAAAGGTAACACGGATTTTCAGCTGTGCAGGGACGCAGTTCCCCCGACTCTGTTGTTCAGGGGTCTGCTGTGCTTGTGTGTACATGGCTGCCCCAGGAGTTCTGCCTGGAGCCACAGCGGGAGTTCTGACCCTTAGTCAGGCCCTGGTAGTATTTGTTTGGTAATGGGGTTGGAGCTACTCAGTTCACCCAGACTGCCCACATCTTGCCCTGTTCCGTGCTTTCTGTTGAAGGCAGAAGCTATCCAGGCAGATGTACGGCCTCTTCCGTGTTAGCAGTAATTGAGAGTGAAGAAGAGATTCAGTGTAGAATTAGTACTTCCCTAGTAATCAGAAGCCTCAGAAAACCTTGTTTGGGCTCTTACTGTATTGTGGCTTTAAACACATTATGGGAACCTGACTTCAGCTGAATATAATTTCCCAAGGAGAGAGTGGCAGTGGGATGAGGGCTAGTCCTGCTTTGCTTGCATGTCCGCGTCCATGTGAAACACCCTCCACTTGTCATCATGATGCTTTGGTGTGGTCTTTGACAGGTGTTAGTCCAGAAGTGAATGAATTGTTGATGGAAGCCCAGTTGCTCCAGGTATCCCTTCCTGAAATTCAGGAACTTTACCAGACTTTACTTGCAAAGCCAGCCCCTGCTCCGCAAACTGATCGAAGCTCACCAGCTAGACCCAGCAGTGAGAAGGTGAGTGTCCACCAGGTAGTCGGGGAATACAGCCTAGTGTGGGGGCATGTTTAGTGTCATACCATCTAATTCGGTGAATGGGATTCTGTCTTCGATCCAGAAAAGGATGCAAACTTCTACCTCACAACCTCATTTCCTCAGGCTGTGATAAGCAGAAGGGTGCTAGGCATCACTCTGGGCTCACATCCTGGAGTTTGGTGCTGTTCTTTAAGTGACTGTGATTTTTTTTTTTTTTTTTCCCCTTTTAGCATGGTGCTTTTCATCATTTCCATGTGATAATAGCTAGGAGCAGAATTTTTTTTCTGTAAGAAAAAGATTATAGAGATGAAAATATAATTACAGCTGGGAAGGCCTTTTGGTATAAAGCTTTCAAAGCTTAAAGAATATCTTGGAGTTAATGTTTAACAAATGTTTTAACTGCTCTAACCCTAACAACTGGTGTGAGGACTGGGTCATCAGACTGAGGGTGCCCATTTTGAGTGCTGATTTACTTGAAGGGGATAGATATCATGTATGTCCTACGTCTTAGCTTAAAGATGCTGCTACTCTTACGTTAGTGAGCTAGCTGACCTATAACATTCAAAACTCCTGATGAGAATGTAGTCAGCGTATGGCAAAATCTCATTATCAACTATCATTTAGAATTTAATTTTTTTTATATTTTTAAATTTAAAAAAGGTTTATTTATTTAATATATAGAGAGAATGTGGAGGGAAGAGCAGAGGGAGAGCAGCAGACTCCCCACTGAGTATGGAGCCCGATGTGGAGCTCGATCTCACAACTCCGAGATCATGAGGAGCTGAGCCTGAAACAAGAGTCAGACACTTAACCAAATGAGCCACCCGGGCACCCCTAGAATTTCTTTTTCATTATGATACCAAATAGTAGTGTAAGGAGCAGAGGGAGAGCAGCAGACTCCCCAGAGCATGGAGCCCGACGTGGAGTTCGATCTCACAACTCCGAGTTCATGAGCTGAGCCTAAAACAAGAAAGACACTTAACCAAATGAGCCATCCAGGTGCCCCTAGAATTTTATTTTTCATTATGATACCAAATAGTAGTGTGGCACCATTATCGCTGATGTTCAGTGAATGCACTTTATTTCTTTAAGGGGTGGGGATGTATGTCCTTAACTGTATTAGCACAGTTCCTTAGAAGTCCGTAGGTAAGAGGATAAGCACACACATAGGTAGGAACTACATGGTAGTCTTGTACTCCTGTAGTTGGCAAAGAGAAGAATGTAGTCATCTCCCCATCTTCTGCTGCTAATTTGAAAGCTAATCATGTCTTTAACATTTCCTTTTTCTACTCTTTCTTTTGATAGCACTAGCAAACTTCAGTTAGCTAAACTCCAACAGGTTGTCCTATAGGGCGTGAGGGGACATGGTGGCAGGGATGCGGGTTTTTTTTTTTTTTGTTTAGTAAGTCTTCTCTACACCTGATGTGGGGCTTGAACTCACCCCGAGACTGAGTCACATGCTCTTCCGGGACGGAGCCAGTGAGGAGCCCTGGGTTGCAGGCTTTTTTTTTTTTTTATGTTGATGAGAGATCATCCGGTTTCTCATCCAGCTAATACTTCACTAGTTTGAGTAACGGGCAGACGGACGGCTAAAATTGAGTTTGCCTATCTTCCACCCAGAGTGAGTGCTGCCGCGGGAAGCGAGACGGCGTCAGCAGTCTTGAGAGAAAACTGAAGAGACGTCTGGAAAGAGAAGGCCTCTCCAGTGACCGATGGGATCGAGTCACAAAAATGCGGACCCCCAAAAAGAAGAAAATCAAACTGAGCCACTCCAAGGACATGAACAGTTTCAAGTTAGAGAGAGAGCGTAGCTATGAGTTAGTCCGTTCTGCCGAAACTCATTCCCTGCCCTCAGACACATCCTATTCCGAGCAGGAGGACTCTGAGGATGAAGACGCCATCTGCCCAGCTGTGAGCTGCCTGCAGCCAGAAGGAGATGAGGTCAGTGAGGTTTGGGCCATAGAGGACGTGCTTTCCCTTAACTCAGAAACCCTGTAAGCTACACCTCACCTCGCTGGGTCTTTCTCTCCTGCTTATCTGCTTTGAGCTGATCTGAATGGATTGCTCAGTCCTCCCCCACTGATATCTCTGCTCTTACAGCGTTCCTGGGTCTTCTCCCTTTTCTTGAAGAAACTCTTATTCTTCCCTTTTTCCTTTTCCTGCTCTTCCAGCTTTCACCTCCCGGCTCTAAGAAGGTGGGAGGGTTGCTGATGTAACGCCCTTTTGCTTACTTATCACAGGGCGGCGCTGTCTTAACCCCAAAGCAGTCACGACTTGAAGAATGGCTTTGACTTGGTTGCTTTGGCTGGTGGGCCAGCTACACTCATGTGGCATAGCCGTTGTGCCGGAGGTCCCAGTGGTGGGACGGTGGCCGTTGGTGGCAAACGGCCTGAATATCTTGAGGCTGGCCTGCCCAATTTCGAATCACATTTTTTCCTCTGAAAACCCCGTCTCCCTGCTCTTTGTAACCAGGTGGACTGGGTCCAGTGTGATGGCAGCTGCAATCAGTGGTTTCACCAGGTCTGTGTTGGTGTTTCTCCAGAGATGGCAGAGAAAGAAGACTACATCTGTGTGCGCTGTACTGTGAAGGACGCACCAAGCCGAAAATAAAAAACACAAACACAAACACCCCCCACCCCCAACCACTTAATGGTAATTCAGGACTCCAACCAAGAAGATTTCTTCAATTTCTCAGCAAAGCTACAGGACTGGTATTCACACCAGCCTGTAAACGGTGCTATTTCTATTCCTTACGGGATCATTTTTCCAGAACTCTTTGAAAAAAAGAAAAAACAACTAAAAAATTTTTTGACACTTTTTGTATTTTTTTCCTTAAGAGCTGTTTGTGGTTGTTGAGGTGTGAAATGCTGACTGGTTTTTTTGCAGGGGTTTCCAGCAATTTGGAAGGCATTGGAGCTTTCACCTTTTCATGTACAGCATTAAAGTCTTACCTCTGTCTGGGATTTACCGGCCTAAGAGTCCAGCTCAGTTCCAGTGCCCAGAAGGGCTCCAGAGATTCCAGTAAATCCTCATTTGAGGAATTTCTCTCTTGTTTACTCTGTTACCATATTGGGGAACTTAAGTTTTTCACTTTTGGGGTTTTTGTTTGTTTCTTTATCCACTTTTCTTTTTCCTGGTAGACTAGGTTTATTTATCAAAGCAATAACTTCTATGTTGGTTTCAGTGGCTGGAATTAAAACAAAACAAAACAAACTTCCAAACAGTGTGTTGGTGCTTTAGCATTTGGTTGATGTACAGAACACAAATGTCTAGTTTCTAGTGTCACTGATGAACTAGTGATGTAGAAAAGAGACTGCTCTGTAAGTAATTGCCACAGCTGTATTTTGGCTTTTCCCCTGCCCCTTCCTTTCTCTCCTACTATTTTTTTGGTAGCTTGTATCAAATGTTGCAGTTTATATTGTGGAATAAATCCTTGGTCCTAATTTAACACTAAATGCTGGTTATTTAGAGCCATTAGACTACAGCTTCTTATGCCCCTCTACTTTGTGGGCTTGGAAGAGCAAGAGGGGGGTTGCTTGCTTTTGCCTCTGCCCAACTAGGCTACAGCAGCAGTGGACGGTTCTTCTGTATCCTGCTCTGTTTGGTGGGCCATATGCCTCCCGTCTCTACTAATAAAGAACCCCATCCAGTCTTCAAGGAGTAGAACTTGTCTTTAAAGCCATGATGTTTTTCAGTAAGCTTTTCAGAATGGTGGCAAATCATTCCAATCCTCAATTCAGTCCTCCTTGTGGGAATGATGTCTTCATTATATTGGAATTGACAGGGAAACTTGGCTTAGGGTTAAGATGTCAAAAGAAAATCTAAGGAAGATGGTCCTCGCGGAGGGCTGGGAAAGTGTGGGTCGAGGGACAGCTTGTAAACATGCAGGCTCTGCCTCTGACACTTCCTTCCCTGTCTCTGACTCTAGCTGTTGTTACTGGTTGTCCACAGTCCACAGCCTTTCCCCTCCTTTCCTTTTTAAAAGGCTCTGTTCTGCAGTGAAGAAGGCCTTCTGGTGAACAGAACAGACTCTTGCTTGGGTTTTCATCTTCTGTTGGTAATACTTATCCACCCCCACTACCCCCCGTTCTATAGCCATAAACCAGGAAATGGGTAGAACTAGTGGGTCTTTAATAAAAGAAAAAAACAGCAGTTTGTGATGTAGCAGAGATTTAAATGTACTATATCCCCTTTGATGCGATTCAAATAATTAAATCTCTTTAAGAATGACTTGTAATTGTCTGCAGTTTTCCCACAGTTGTTGTGATGTCTATCCTTGTCTGTTGGGGGTTCTGGGGCCAAAAGAGAAGAAGAGTCTCCAGAAGATAATCTGGAATAATCGTGCTTTGGCCTTTTTTAAGTATCCAAATTCTTAGAACCCCTGACACTGGGACAGGATGCCAGCTGTCCCAATTCCATTGAGAATATAAGCTAAAATGGTACACTGCAGTTAAAATAAAGCCTTTGCCTTTAGAGAGCTTTTGCTCATCTGGTATGTACCTCCTGTGCCCCCTCCTCGTTTTTCTTCCTCACCGATGGGTTGTCCACAGTCCCCGACGACAGCATTCCCAGTGAGGTAGCTTCTCTGCCTCTCTGAGTTGGGGGGGGAAGGGCAAGAATGTGTGTATTTACTCCCCCCCTCTCCAGGAGAGAGCCTCTGATGTTTTCGCATATGATGATACTGAAGTTGGAGAGACCTGTCACCTGCCCACGTACACTGCTGGGGAGTGATGAAGCCCGGGTGGTGTCTCCCCGGCTTCCTGTAGTTTTCCTCCTACCTTGTGCATTAACACTGCAAATGAACAGAGGTACATCCACCTTCTAATTGATACCTTCTGTTAAGTACCCAGATCGACTGCAGAGTGGTGTTATCTAAAAACTTGTTTACGGGGTGTTAGCTGTGAAGCCGGCCTGTGTCCTAGAGAAACTTCTGCACCTGGAGAAAGAGGAGAAAACACACAGAAACTGATGCTTCATCTCCGTAGTCCTGCAGCTGCATGAGGTGTGAGAAGGAAGGACGGTCAGCTGGAGTCTGAGCCGTGAGGGGAAAGGAGTCTAGTGAACTCAGCGCCAGAGGGTGGATGAGTGCCCCTGTGTCATGCCAGTGGCTCTTGTGTTTCTGTTTTTCCTTCTTCCAAATCAGACATGAGGATTTCTTAGGTGGACTTAAGAAAGAGCTTGTTTCTTATGTAGGCTCTAGGCTGGAGAAAGGTAGTGTAATTTAGACTAGCTGTAAAGGAGTTAGACTTCTTTCACAATTTCATTTCAGCATCCTGGGAGGTGGAACTTCTTTCTTCTATTTCAAGATTAGCCTAAAGCCAGAGATGCTGTCCATGGTGGTGGAGGTTAGTAAAAGCCTGTGTTTCCGTGCTTCATTCTGCCATACAGAGCTTCAAAAAATGCTCTATGAAGATCTTGAGACTTTAGGTCTTTCGTTGTGGCAGAAGTATCTGGGATTCACTTAATTTGCTGTCAAAATTAACATGACCCTTCAGGTATTTATGCAGGATAACCATGAGAACAAAGTGGAGGCCTACCTGGAAGGGGGTAAAACTTGGTGTTGCATTGTGCATTTTGTTGAACTCTAAAGGCCCTTTTGTAATGGGGTTTCTGCCTCTTCTGTTTTTTCATAATCTTGCTGGGTATTTGGCACTGTATTAAGACCTGCCTCCGGCTCGGGTCAGGCACGGAGTGATATTTCGTGCTCATGGGTGTTCTGGGCTCAGTCCTGCCTAGATTTCTTGCTATACAGCACAAACTGGAATGGATTATAGATGCTATTATATACCTAGACCAGGAGACAGAATTGAATGACAGATACTTCAAGCGTCATTACCCATCACCATTCAGTATCTGACTGTGCTAGTCTATAACAGGTGTCAGCCTGTATTAAAAGGCCTTTCTTTGCCATGTTGGTGTAGAAAACATAGTCCTCTTCTGATGAAAGTTTACCTGTTGGGAAGAAGAGCTGAGGAAAACAGTGAAGATCCCAGTGCCTTGATTTAGCTCTGTCTGAGAGCCGGAGTCCTTTCTCAGCTCCTAGTTGGGCACCAGAGTGATGGCCTCACATATTTTTCCCCTGTCATCAGCCCCTTGCATGTAGCTCCTCAGGCCTCCCAACTTTCTGAGAGGTTCCATTTGTAACTAACTTGTAATAGAAATGTTACTGAAAAGCTGCCTAAACAAAATATTGTATAAAGTAGGAACTTGTGTAAAGTAATACTGCTGTAAATCCATTTGGAAAGTATAAAGAATCAATTTGTAAAGTGTGTATTTCACGTCTTCCAAATTTATGTAAAGTTTTCATGTTATCATGATTGCTTACATAGGAATACATCTTTACATTTTTGTCAGTATGAATGGAGCCCAGCAACAGGCCACCCAGCAACCTGTCCTGGCTCTGGGTTAATTGTATAGAATGGAGGGCTGGGACGTGGTGGGTTTGGACATGTCTTTTATTTTCAGGACAACCTGCTGCATTGCCATCGAGGGAATTGCAATGTCATTTGATCTGTTCCAGGTGAGTGGAGGCCAAAGGACTATCTTTGTTTCCCCTCGGATGGAAAAATAGAGAAATCAAAAAGTTGCCTTTCTGAGGAAACAAAAGTTATTTTTTTGAAAATAAATGCCCAAAAGCACCCTCTCAAAAAAAAAAAAAAATCCAGCTCCCAGCAGACTCCCCTCACTCAAAGTTAGAGAGGAGTGCACCTTCAAGCACTAACTCCTCCTGTTGTCCCGTGCCAGTGGTTTCTCACCATAATTTTAGTGGGAATTTAAACAAAAGAAAGCCCCTTTTACATATGATTGGGACAGGTAGTTTGACAGTTAATTAAAAAGTCAGTTGAGTGAAAAAGTTGTACATTTAAGTTAGCCATACACCATAGAGTTATCACACGTATGCTCACTAATGAACTCTAAAAGTGAGGAAAATTACAGTTAGAAGGCAAGGGACCTTCATTCACAATAATCATAGTGGATGATCTGTGATTTTCAGCTTGGACTTTAATTTTTAAAGTGAACCCTACCTCCAACGTGGGGCCCGAACTCGCACCCCAAGATCAAGGGTCGTGTGCTGTACTGACTGAGCCAGCCAGGAGCCCTAGCTTGGACTTCTTTTAAAATGGATAAAGAATTTAGACATTGTGAAGGAACTGGACTTCAGGATTCTAGATAACTTACTCATTTCTCCAGTCTATATCTAATTTAATAGCAAGTTTTATAAGCATCTCAATATTCAGGTCACTTGTATGCCTAATGTGGGACTCGAACTCACAACCCTGAGGTAGAGTGTCACATGCTCTAATGACTCCCCTAATCTAGTCTTTATACAGGTTCTTTTCACACATTTCATTGGTTTATGTAATAATGAGAACATAATTACTCGCACAGATGAGCCTAGTATAAGATGAGGAACAAATGCGGCTCCACAGGTGATCAGAAGGGAGCAAACTACCAGCGCTCGTCAGGACAAGACCACCAGTGCCTTTTACAGAAAGTACAACAAGCTTAGCTTAAGCTAGACGTGGTCTGGCGGAGTGTCTCCGGTGTTTGAAGTCCCTTGGTCCAGCTCTCGCGAGGCTTTCTCAGCCACTCGGAGAAGGCTGCTAGAGATGACCTGTAGCCTCTGGAGCTGGCCCTACCCGCTGACCAGTGAGGGCACAAATTCTGTTCCTTTAATGCTAAGGGATTCCCTGTCATGGTCACTGTTCTTAGGGTGAGGTTTCAAGGTATAGGTAGCAACTATCCCTATTTCAACGGTGTGAAAACTAAATAGCCAGTCCTAGGTCAGGTGGGCTTAGGAATGTGAGGAGACCGATCTGGAAGAACCAATCCCTCAGTGTGGTTTGTTGGTTTCTGGTCTGGGGCTCTCTTGAGTCTCAAAGGACTCAGCATATTGGCTCCTGGCATTGGTTACCCCGCTTCACCTTCTGCCTCAGCCCTCACCTTCCTCTTGTCTCCAGACAGTAGGTGAGTAGTGGGCAAGTGTGACTGTGGTTGTGAAAAGCTTTTTTTTTTTCTAGAGATAACATGAAATCCAGCAGCCATCACTAGCCTTGAAGTGGCCACTCCCGAATGAGCAAAATGCCCTCAACAAGTTTCCTTTTCCTGGCAGTGAGTGAGAACACGGTCCATAACGTGTGTCCCATGAGCTGGCCCTGCCAGAGACCGGTGTGTGTCCTCAGGCAGTTTCATGAGTGGAGGCGGGTCATGGGCACAGGCCTCTCAAACTTGTGTATGCCTTGCAAGATGTCCAAGTACGGTGGGTGCGAGTGTCCAGCCTGGTCTCATGATCTCTTCGTTGCTGTCCCACCCCGTTGTCACCCCACCCGAAGAAATTCTTCAAGGGGGGAATGGACAGCTTAGAGTGGGGCTTCTTACCGAATCCAGGGGAAGTGGTGTCCAGAAACCAAAGCAGAGAAGAGTCTGTAGAAGGAATAAGACAGTGTGGGCGCTCCATGGATCAGGCAGCTGCCTTCGGCTCAGGTCATGATCCCAGGGTCCTGGGATTCAGCCCCGCATCGGGCTCCCTGCTCAGCAGGGAGCTTGCTTCTCCCTCTCTCTCTGCCAGCCACTCCACCTACTTGTGCTCTTTGTCAAATAAAATCTGAAAAGTGTGGCTGGATATGGAAGCTCTCAGACTTCCTAGTCTATACATGGATGCATGTCCCTGAAGAGAGCCACTACTAGAGGCAACCCTGGCTGTCGCTCCAGGCTGGCCACCAGGGAGCGCTACTCGGTTTCCATAAATGCCATGTA
Organism: Taxidea taxus jeffersonii; assembly: GCA_003697995.1. Classification (NCBI taxonomy): domain Eukaryota; kingdom Metazoa; phylum Chordata; class Mammalia; order Carnivora; family Mustelidae; genus Taxidea; species Taxidea taxus. Next base: position 17,831 of record RCUC01148892.1, on the reverse strand, counting down.
TCTTCCTGCCATGTTGATGTAGGTTTGTCCCGTTTAGATCGACCAGGAGGGAAACAAATCAGGCTATTTTTAATAGGAGTTAATAAGGCTCCAGTCCTTTCTTGCACACAACTCTCCCTGACTTTGGTTTTTGAATAAGTTTATAAATCCAAGGGAAAATAGGAAAGGTAGAGAAAAGAACAAAAGTCCTCTTGGTGCAGAGATTGGGATATAAGGGAAAATGCCAGAGAAAGGCTGGCCTGATCAGAGGAGTGAGGTGAGCTGATTGGAAGCCTGTTTCTTCCTCAGGGCCACCCTCATTGGGTGAAGGGGCCATAACAAAACTGACATGTATAATTGAGGGCTTTCTGTGAATCTGTAGTGGCTGCGTCCTCAAGGAAGCAGATGTAGGAGCTGGTCATTATCTCAGCTGGGTGGTAATAGAGTACTGAAGAAGTTGGGGAGTGTAGGATTTGAGCTGAGCTAGAATACGGATAGAATTTGTATGAGGCTTGAAGCCAGTTGCTGAGCCAGACCTCAAACCCATATCCTGCTAATACATGGCTCCTTTTTCCACTGTGGTGTGACCTCTACCACATTCCTAAGTTCTTTTTTAAAATGCTTGTATAAAGGCACCTGGGTGGCTCAGTCGGTTAAGCGGCTGCCTTCGGCTCAGATCATGATCCTGGGGACCTGGGATCTAGCCTCGCATCCGGCTCCCTGCTGGTTGGAGAGCCTGCTCCTTCCTCTCCCTCTGCCTGTGCTCTGCCTGCTTGGGCGCGCTCTCTCTCAAATAAAAAATCTAAGTAAATAAAATGCTTATACAGCCCAAACTGCCAGATAGTATTCATCGGGGCTTTACATCTATTAGTTAATCCTGCTAACAGAAACGAAGTAAGGGATTTTGATGCAAAATTGTGCCCTTAATTGCTAGCTTTAGAATTCGAAATAGGAGGGCACCTGGGTGGCTCAGTGGGTTAAAGCCTCAGGTCATGATCCCAGGGTCCTGGGATCGGGCCCCACATCCAGCTCTTTGCTCAGCAGGGAGCCTGCTTCCTCCTCTCTCTCTGCCTGCCTCTCTGCCTACTTGTGATCTCTGTCTGTCAAATAAAATCTTAAAAAAATTTTTTTGAAATAGGGAGCACATCAGTATTTCTTTTGCTCCACACCCAGATCCTTTGAAGGAGGGACATTCAGGATTCCTATGCCTTTTTGCCCAGGAAGATAGCGGTCTATTTCCTAGCTGAATTAATGGCAATCACAGTTATCTTTCTTGCTTCTACTATTAATCTTCTAATACACTGCTGCCATGGGGTGGGGCAGCATGATTTACTGAAGAGGAAAGTGGGTGTTTGCCAGGACCTCAAGACAAGCCTAAAGGAACGTCTCTCAATAAGCAACACAAGAGGGCAGCAGAGGACCAGGATTGGGCTGTTTTTCCACCTGGTTCCCAGAGCTGGTATGGAGCCCACTGGAGGGGAGGCGGTGGTAGGCTTAGACACTCAAGATCATTCTCCGTATCTTTGCTTCTCTGTAACCTGCCTTCAGACACAGACTAATGTGATGTTAACCCCTTTACAAAGTTCAGTTCTTTGTCTAACTCGCTATTTAGGAAGAGCTTGAGTTGTAGACTTAAGATCGAAGCCCAGGCTTTGGGTCCTCATTCCACCTAAGGCAGAGCAAATTCCTAAACTGCTGGCTATCCTAATCATGTGCCCAGCATATTGAGCACCTCCTATATTCTTAGCCCTGCACTAAGTTTTATAGACTCAGGGTGGATGAACTTGGACATTGCACCTGAGGAGCTCCAAGTTTAGCGTAGAAGTTATCTATGTGAACAGTTTCTTCTCTAGTGGGCATGCATAATTGTGATGGAGCCAGAGGAGAGCAAGGCTTCAGAAAAGTGAAAAGTTGACACTTGAACTATGTCCTTGCCAAACTGGCCTTGCTGAGGATGAAGGCTTAGCACATTTAAAATGAAGACTGGTTGGGGCGCCTGGGTGGCTCAGTGGGTTAAGCCTCTGCTTTCGGCTCAGGTCATGATCTCAGGGTCCTGAGATTGAGGGCTCTCTGTTCAGTGGGGAGCCTGCTTCCTCCTCTCTCTCTGCTTGCCTCTCTGCCTACTTGTGATCTCTGTCAAATAAAATCTTAAAAAAAATAAAATAAAATGAAGACTGGTTGGAATGCCTGGGTGGCTCATTCGGTTAAGTGTCTGCCTTCAGCTCAGGTCATGATCCTGGAGTCCTGGGATTGAGTCCCACATCCAGCTTCTTCTTCAGTGGGGATCCCTCTGCTTGTGTTCTCTCTGAGAAAATCTTTTTTAAAAAATTAAGACTGGTTTACAAGATCCCCAGGGACATCAGTCCTCCCACCCTCACCCAAGTTTGGTTTAACAGCTAGCTAGAGCACCACCTAAGGTAGTCAAACAGGGACAGCAAATTGTTCCAGCGTCTGAGTAGGAGCAGGTCTTGCCTACTGAGTGTGACGCTTGGATACACGCACTCTGCTGTGTGAATGGAGAAGGAGGGAAGTGGTCCCATGAGTCTGCTTAGTACCTGCAAGGATTCACAATATGACCAGAACAAGATGTATGTCTAGGGCAAGCTGAGGAAGAAGACATTTCGGGCAAAGAAATGCCATGTAATAATAAAGGCCAACACAGCCCTTAGTATGTGCCGGGCATTCTTCTGAGCCCTTTGCATATATAAAGTCATTTAGTCTTTACAACATCCCAGTGTGGTTGGCACTATCATACCCATTTTACAGATGAGGAACTGGAACTTAGGTTAAAACTGAAGGCCATCTAGCTGGTACATAGAAGAGCCAGGATTCAAACCCAGACAGCCTACTTCCAGGGTCTGGACCCATAAAAACAAGATAGAAGCTCTCTTGAGTCTAGCCTCTAGCTCTCCAAAGCAATCAGCTATTCCCCAAAATTCCCCAGCAAACCTGCTTCTGCCCTTCAATGCTGCAGGTTTTCTCCTTCCCACCACCAGTAGGCTGAGGCTTATAGAAGCCTTATTTTTAGAGGAGTGAGTGAACATTCTCTTTCCTAAACTGGTTTGGGTGTTCATCTGCCTCATCAACATCCCGGTATCTGCTGCTTCCGGCATACAGGCCCCTGTGCAGGGACCCTGCCCTCGGGAGCTTCCTGAGGGTGGATAGTGGCTCCCCTTAGCTCTTCTCCAGCAACTCCGCCCACCAGTAGCCAAGTCCCCTTAGTTGGGACTAAGGTCAGGCAGATTCATTGTGTTCCTGGCAACAAGACCAAGTCAGTATGAGAAAACCAAGACCTTTAGTGATGAAAGTTGCATAAGCATAAGTATGGAGAGTCTCCAGGTGACTGGCCTAACCGGAAAGAGGACCTGCCCCGAGGTCAGCTGCCCTTGAGGGGCCAAAAGCTGTGGTCAGTGGCTCCTAAGACCCAGCAGGCCTGCGTTGCCTGTGGGGCTTAGCTACAGGCACACACAGCCCTCTTCTGTCCAGACAGGAGCTGGCACCTAACACGGCACCTTAGGGGGCCGGGGGGGGGCAGGCTCAGAGTTCTGGGTCCTTTTTGAACCTTCCCCTACCGGGACTAGCTTCTAGACTTAACTGAAGGTCCCTAGGAGTTACTCAGGTGCTCTGGGGCAAACAAGGAGACTCCTCTTTGCTGCCTCCTAACGCCAAGAGCAATAATTACTGCTGAGTGCTTACTAGGGTGTCTGGATCCCCTCAGTTAATCGTATAAACCCAACTCTGTGAAGCCACCTAACCTGCCTGAGGGCTTGTGAGAGGTGAGTTGAGATTTGAAGCCTGGCAACTGGGCTCCAGAAGCCCAACTGGTGACTGCTTTCCATATTGCCTTTTTTGAGAAGCCAGCAGGGGAAGGGATCTTACAGGATCTCCAAACCTACTCCGTAGTGAGTGGTTTTTCCAAAACATAAAGCTGGCACGGTTTCTATGGCCTCTGAAAAAAATCCAGGCAACCTGATCTGAGGGACCCATCATGGTGTTGCTTTTGCCCCCCTGATCTTTCCTGACTCCCCAAAGCCACCCCTCACTCCATAGCCCCCAGGGAGCGATTTCCATTTCCTTAAGCAGAATAATAGTCACTACCTTTTATTAAGACCCCATCAGTGCTTACAAACATTACATTATTTGATCTTCACAACAATGCCTTAAGGCAGGTGGTGAAGTCTCCAACAGAGAAAGAAATGGAGGCTTTAGAGATGTTAAGAAATGTGCCCAAGGTCCCAGCTTCCTGACTTGGACTTTGAAGATCTGAAGTGAGAGCGGTACCTTCTTTAACCAAGCAGGTGTGTCTGCTTGGAGTGCCTTTCCCTTCATGGCCCACCTGGACAACCAGCCCTTCCTCTGAAGGCAGCTTAAGGTTCTTACATCAGGGAAGCCTGCCATTAGTTCTTGCCCTCCTACCCAGTGGAGTCCCCCACGCCGTACACTGTACATCTTCTGGTGCGCATGTCTCACTCCCTGCACTGTGGCTGCTTATTTCCCCGCCCGTCCTCCCTAACTAGGCTCTGAACTCCTTTGGTACTCACCTCCACATTGCCGGACCCTAGCACAGTGCCCGGCAGACATTATCCTTGGTGGTGGCAAAATTTTGTGACTGGGGTGACGATTACATGAACGAGTCAATGAGTCTGCAGTTTATAAGATTTTGCTCCAGATTTGCACCTAAGACCGACAGGAAGGTGGCAGATGGCCCTGGGACCCCCAGCAAAGAGCATATCCCTCCTAGAGCTTCTTTCCCAGATGTCCTCTGCTCTGGCTTCTGATGCTTCCCTCCCATAGCTAGGGCACACACCAACGGCACATCTGTGATACAACCTCAGTTTATGGAAGTTTTGTTTTTTTTTTAAAGATTTTATTTATTTATTTGACAAAGATCACAAGTAGTCAGAGAAGCAGGCAGAGAGTGGGGGGGCGGTGGCGGAAGCAGGCTCTCCAACGACTAGAGTCTGACGTCGGTCTCCATCCCAGGACCCTGAGACCAGGGCCTGAGCCGAAGGCAGAGGCTTAACCCACTGAGCCACCCAGGCGCCCTAGTTTATGGAGAGTTTTAATGGACACGAGGACATTAAAGGGCCAGGGTTAATTATTCAGAAAGTGTTTCAACTGACTTGTTTTCCATCCCTCAGTGACGGGTAGCTTTATTTTTGGTTTGCTTTTATTCCTTGAAGTAAACACTATCCCCAATGTGGGGTTCCTACTCCTGTCCCCAAGGTCGAGTCACATGCTCTCCCGACTGAGCGAGACAGGTGCTCCAGTGATGGGTAGCTTCAAAGCCCATGTTCGCTCCCTGGGGAGAAAAGACATCCTTCCTTTGTATGATTTCTAGTTCTGAGCCACTCATTCTTCACATTCCAGAAAGCAAACACATCTCTGCGCATACCATCATCTCCTGCTTCTTTTGGGATTCACTAAAAGTGAGAGGGGGAAGGGCTGGAAAAGGAGACAGTTTGGACATTGGGCAGACTAATCCAGAAGAACCATCTCCTCTGTTAGCGGAATGAAAAAAAGCTCAGACTGACCGACCTAGGACATGAAGCTACGTGATGGGCGCTTCCCTGAGGAAGAAGGACCCGTCTCTTCTAGTGGTTAAAATTATTAATTCTTTTGTTTTATTATTTAAATAATCTTTATTTATTTAAAACTTTTATTTACTTAAATAGGCTCTACACCTAATGGCCCCAAGATTGAGTCTCACACTTTTCTCACTGAGCCAGGCAGGAGCCCCTAAAATTATTACTCTCTTTGAATCTGAGAAAGAAAATAATTTTCAGACAAATTAGGGGTTAGAAGAATGTGAAAAGATGAAGTCCTCATGATATAACTTAGTTCTTGGAATCTGATAAAATTCTGAGATTATTTGTGACTTTGTGAATTTCTTCTATATGCTCAATATGGTCCAGAAAATATTAGAATGCCTCCCCCGTAGGAGTGTAAAATTATAGATAGGAAGTCCTCCTTCACTCTCCTTCTCATTCTGTTGTATTTAAGAGTTTTATTTGACTCCATTTTACTTATTGTTTTGTTCCTTGCATGGGGATAATTAACTACAGTCCACTTAATCAGCTTCCTGGAGGGGTTGGCCTTCACTGGCCTTTTGGAGATCAGGGGTTATTTTTAATTTAGACCTAAGATATTGTGTAGAGTGTATACTTTTTTTCTTTCCAAATAAGAAATTACTATTATTACATTTTAAAAAATCACAGAACTCCAGGGGCGCCTGGGTGGCTCAGTCGGTTAAGCGTCTGCCCTTGGCTCAGGTCATGATCCCAGGGTCCTGGGGTTGAAACCCCATGTCTGGCTCCCTGCTCAGTGGGGAGTCTGCTTCTCCCTCTCCTTTGCCTCTCTCCCCAGCTTGTGCTCTCTCTGTGTGTCAAATAAACAAAACTGTTAAAAAAATAAAAATCACAGAACTCCAGACTGAATATTACACACACACACACTCACTCACTCACTCACTCACTGAATTCAGGAGTCATCTCTTATCTACCCCGCCTCCCCCCTCAAAATCTAGCTGAGTTCTGCTGCAGGGAAATTTTCCCATTCATCTCCACACACCAGCTTGGGATAAACAGAAACACTGAAGTCTTTGGTTTCACCCACAGTTCCAAAATGCTCTTACAGGTAAAGTATTCCTTGGAGGAGCTCATTTTTTCTTGGGTAGAAAATCATGCTGGGGTCATCACTGCCCTGGGTTGTATGATATTATCTTTATTCATGTTTCTTTTGTTTTCTCCCCATCTAATGAGTTAATGTCTTCTGGATTAAAAACATTTCTAGGCAATATCTGAAAGTTAAGTGGATTTTAGTATGAAATATGTTAATTTAAGTAAACTTTAAAATACAGTTGCAGTCAATATGTCCCCAAACTCAGATCAGAAGATGAAAACCAAGAACCTTGCCCACAGGACTTGCATCTAAGGAAGTTTTTACAACTGTTTGCTCAATGCCCATCCGTAAAGCAGATGTTGCTTCTTCAGTGGAGAGTTTAATCCTTGTTAGCTCAGTTGTCAGGAACAGTAAAAACTGCTCCAGAGGAGAAACTCGGGCGTGTGCAGGGGGGAGGATGGGAAGAGCAGGGGGTGTTAGTGTTGGCTTGTGTGAGAACAGAAAGCAGGAAACAGGAGCTGGCCGGGCCTGCGGTGAGGCCGGCTCGCCTGTCTCCGGCTCTTTTCTATTTGCTCTGATGACAAGCAGAGCTTTGGAAAGCTTGGTGAAGACAAAGACCTCACCAGAACGAGGGGAACCCAATCCAAGTGTGAGCAAGTGCAAGTGCTAGCTGTGGGGAGGGTGGGGGGGGGCGCGGGACGGGGATTATTTAAGCTGAAGATAAGCCACCCACTGGGGAGGACGTAGGGAAGCTGGGTCCCCATCCCAGGGAGAGGTGAGATGGGGGGTGATGGTGCACTTCCTTGCTATGCCCTCTCTGCTCCTTATGGAAAACCAGAAAAATGAAACCTCCAGGCAGCACTGTTCAGTGGAAAGTGGTGAAACCACCCATAGCCAGGGAGTTACAGACTCTTCCTCCCTGGAAAACACTTGGGATTAGTCAGGCACCCCCCTCCCTCCCGGCACCGCCATGGGTGCAAGGGGATGTGGTACGGGGAACAAAGAGTTCAGTTACCTCAATGGTCCCTGGTCCCTGCAGGCGGGCGCATGCAAGTCAGGGATGGCCGGTCAAGACTTCCAAGGGCTCAGTCTTTTTTCACAGGGACCAACTGTTGAAAAGTAAAGTACTGGCTAATTGGCTGGGTGTGGAGGGATGGATGTCTTTTCCATTCTTTCCTTTTCCAGCTGAAGCCTGGGGGAATAAGCGTGAGGGAGGCTGAGCTCCTGATTTGGAGACACTACTGGTCCTGATGAATTAAAAGAACATTAAGGCCATAGCTAGGGACACCACATCTTTCATTTAACCAAATTGATTGCAGCACTGACTCTCTAAATTATAGTCTGGAAAGGCAGGCTGGCTTCTACCCCTCCACCCCAGGTGGACTTAGGAGAACTTGGGGGCAGCAGATGGGTTACAAGGTGAGACAAGTGGTGGCCCATGAGTGGGACCAGTTAGCTTGGCTGGGGTCTGTGTGAGGAGGCCGCAGCTCTCTTTGGCCTCCTCCCCAATGAATGTCCTGCAGATTCACTCTCATGGAGGAGCACACTGAGCCCCTCTGGTGGAGCAACGAGTCCTGGGGATGCTCCCGGCTAAGGGTGGGACTGAGTGTCCTCTGAGGACTTTGGATGACTTATTAGTCTAGTTCAGTCCCTCATAGATTCAGACTCAACTCCCCACTTCCTCCTCTGCCCCTTGCTGCAGATGCCCTGCAGGGAGTGGGGATGACCTCTGAGCCTCCGGGGATGGTGGATGGTGGGCACAGCTTCAGTCTCATTTAGGACTGCCTAAAGACCTTCATCACCTCTTTTGTGAGAGCCACTGACTGGCAGCCCTGGCCCCCTGCTTTGAGGCAAGGTGGCTGGGCATGCTCTCCATGTTCTACCTGACATTACTGGCAAAGTGATCTGAAGAAGCCCCCTTTGGTGCTGCTTCCCTCCCTGCCCCCAAGCCTGAAATCCCATTTCCTCTTGGCAGTCCTTCAGGCTAGTCTTTCACTCCATCCAGATCCGGATGGGAGCCTCTCCTAGTATCCATGGGAGAGGAGAGACAGGGTGCTAATGTCCTATTATAAAAGTTGACTCCACAAGAGTTAAAGTGAATATTCAAATTGTGCTGTAAGCAAGTCCTGCGGCCCACAGCCCCTCGCTGCCCAGGCTCCTGGGTAGGGGAGGAAGTGCTCCACCTTGTCCTTGCAACTCTTCTCCCCAGGCTCTTCCATGCCACCCCCTACTGTGTGTCTGTGGCTTCTTGCCCAAAGCACCATACAGTGGCTGTTTCCTCACTGCAAACTACTCGTGACTCTACCTTAAGGGGATGTCGTAAGCATTAAGAAACCAGCATGGATGGAAAACCGTGTCATTTAATAAATGGGAGTTTCCTCTTTTCCTCCCCAACTCCTTCCAGATCCTCCTTCTCCTCCCAACTTTCTTTGCCACCTCCCCGTGCTTCCTCTCCCCCCACTCACCCTATTCTCCACTTACAACTTCTCCCAAGCATCCCCCTCCTTGTCATCGACCCTTTAGGCTCAGAAGCCCCTTCTCTCCAGGTGGCCTTAACTTGGAGAACCGGATGGGAGGAGGGGCTCGGAGATCCCAAAAGGCTACGGGGGCTCCTGAGGCCAATAATGGAGCCTTGAGCTGCGGTGGGTTCCCGGGGTTGGGAGAGGGAGCTGGCTCAAGAGTGACAGCCCATCGCGGGTGGGGACCAGGACGCCCGGGTGTCGGTCCGACTTTCCCCGACCCCGAGCTGCAGTCGTGACCTTGAGCGGGAGGCGGGGGCGCGAATCGGCAGGGGCCCCGCAGGGCAGGTCCGCCCCGCCCCGCCCCGGCCTCTCCCGCCCCGCCGGCCCCGCCCCCGCGGCCGCGTCTCCTCCCCTCACTGCAGCGCTCGCCGCGCTCGCCCATCCATCAGCCGCCTCCCGCCGCCGCCGGGGCGCAGACTGCCAAGCTCAGCAAGTCTTGCGGCAAAGGCACTTCGCACCGAGTTGGGGCCGGGGCGGAGCGGGGACTCCGGGCCCCGGGGAAACGGACGCCCCTCTGCGCCGTGGCCAGCGCGGCGCCCTTGCAGCCCGCCGCCCCCTCACTTCGGGGACCCGGGATCCCTCCTGCCTGGCCGCTCCGGGTAAGTCCGTCCCCCTCGCCCGTGGGGGGGTACCGACTCCCCCCCTCCAAAGTTTCTCTTCCCCGGGCGGGTTTTCCGCTACTGAGCGGAGGGGCCACGCGGTGGGCCGAGGGGGCTTTCGGCGCGGGGGTTCGGGTCGGGGAAGTTCGAGGCCAAGGGGGCCGCGCGCCCGCACCGTCCTTCCTTCCGAGGCAGTTTGGACGCGTGCGGGTGGGAGGTTCGTTTGCCGAAGCTGAACTCGAGCGGCGAGGAGTCCGCGGCTCTGCGGGCTTGGGGCGGGAGGAGGGAGCAGCTTTCCTCCCTGGGCTCGGGTGGGGGCAGAATGAGGTGCAGAGCGGAGCGGCGGGCGGACGTCCCCGGAGCTCTGCGTCCCCGCGGCTCCCGCCCGGTCTCCTGGACGCCCCCCGCCCCGCGTCCCGTCCGCCCCCTGCCCTTCGGGGCCGTCTCCAACGCAGCTGCTTTCGCCCCCGCCTCGCGCTTCAGGGACCCCCGGCCCCGCCGTCGTGGGAGGGGGAGGGAGGGTTTGCGGGCTCTAGGAGGCAAGGGGGGCGGGGGACCGCGGCGGGGGGGACAGAGTTCGGGGACTATCCGGAAGTGGGGGTCGAGATGAACTGGGACAGGGACGCGAGAGGGGGATGGAAGCACCCCTAGTTTCTCTCCAAATCTCATGACTCAGCACGACCTAGGACGTCCCATCCCTGCTTCAGCCCTCCTCCCCAGGGCTGGGCTCCCAGACCCAGGCCCAGAAAGTGCAGACAATCCCACCCCGCTTTTCTGGACTCCTTCATTTACCTTCCCCATTTGGGGTCCCCCCTTCCCCTGTCTCTATTCATTCCCCCCCCTTTCTCTCAGGGGCCTTATTTTTTTTAACTAAAAGAGTAGATGATTTACCTTTCTCCTATACCACTAACCCAGTCCCCCCTCCTTTCTCCTTTCTACCCTTCCGTTGTCGGTTGTCGGTTGTCGCATTCCACAGGTGCCTTCCGGACACCCCCAGCCCATGGTGTGTGTGGGGGCCTCCAAAGTCCCATTGCACCCTCTGCAGCATCCTCCCCCCATTCACTGTTGAGGTAGAGAAGTAAGAAGTGTTCTGGCTGCTTTCTCCTGTGGCAGCAGAAAGGAGTGCAAGGACACAGGAGGTGGCCCAGGAGGGGGGCGCTGCAGTGGGGGAGAAAAGGGCAGAGGCCTGATGGGGTGGGTGGACCTGGATTGGAATGAAGTAGGTGGAAGAATGGAGAAGTCCTGAGGCTCTGTGCACCCAGAAAGACGGGAAGGTGGGCCATGTCTAACCTGGAGAGAGCTGGGGGTGCCCTTCCCCCCCCTGCTGCCATCTGAGAGGGTCTCCCATGTATCATAGATTATCCTCAAACTGAGTCATCCAACCCTGGGTGACATGGGCCCTTCATCAGAGGGTGTGACCACGAGGAGCAGGATAGCCCTTATCTTCCAGTCATCTCCCCCTGCTTAGGTCCAAGTGCAGATTTTGGGCTGCTACAAATACCTCTGTGCCCACCGGAGGAGCCAGAAGAAGAGCCAATGCCCTAAGACAGGGCCAGAGGGGCAGGTGGGAGGGATGAGGCGGCTCTGATGCAGTGGGACGGGCATGCCTGGTGTGTGTCCCTGGCAGCCACTACCGGCTGTGGCCTGTGTCAGGGCCCCAGGGGTGAGTCAGTGTCAGGGGTCCACAGCAGGCAAACAGACCTGGGCCAGGGAGCCCAGCCCCAACCCTGCTTCTCTCCCTCATGCCCCTGGGAATGACTTTACCAGCTCAACCCTCAGTTCTGGGCTACTCTGGGGTGCTGCCAGCCTCTGTCCTGCTCCTGCCTGGTGCTCAGACAGAACCTGGCTTCACCCTCTAGGACACCCCTGGGGGGACTTGCTTCTTCTGGGGACCTCTTGGGCTTGACCCTGGTCCGCTCTCCATGCCTTGCCCAAGGAGGAGCTGGGGAAGTTCTGGAAAGCTGAAAAGGGGAAGGCAGATTTAAGTGTTCTACTTCCAGAATCACAGACACCTGGCCCGTTGTCCCTAGGAGAAGGGGATCGATCAGAGGTCATTCTCCCTTTCACTCTCAGTCAGCGGCTGTGCAGGTGGGACAGGAATGTCCCTGGCCCTGCAGGGAACTGCGGGCGGGTGGGCTGTGGATATGGCTGGAGAAGCGTCTTCCCTGCCCCCCTGAGCCAGTATTCCCCAGCCCGGGGCAAGCCTGACCTCCTGCCACCCTTGTGCCTCTACCCGGACTCTGTCCATTCTCAGTGGAGTCCCCTGTCTCTTCCCGCTGACCCTGTGGAGTCTGTGGAGCCCTGTCAGGAGAGCGGATAGAAGGCCAGCAGTGCTCTGGGGTCCAGGGCGTGGGGAGGCTAGGATGGAGGATGGAGGGGGGAGGAAGTTGTGGCTCAGCAGGAGGGGAGGGGCCGGGGGAGAGAGGCTCGTCCTCCCCTTCCTGGGACAGAAGCGTCCTTGGGGATAGTCAGAGACCCTGGAGAGTAGACTTGTTACTTCATTTGCCTTTGGGATTTGGGCTTTCCTGGTCTGGGTTCTAGCTGAAGCAGGGTCTGCTTTGTTTGAGTGAGACACATACAAAGTCCAGAGTGTTGGAGATGGTTTCTGGGAACTGGAATGGCAAGCCGGAGGGAACAGTAGAGGGTGCTCACTCAGTACAGGGTAGTGGCTAACAAAGGCAGCAGCAAACCCGACAGGTTTGGGTCCATAATCCCAGGGCTACTAATTGCACAGCGTGTGACTTTGTTCATTCATTCATGCGACTCATTTACTGGTGAGCACCTACTATGTGAGTGCCTACTATGTGCATTGTCCTAGTCACTGGATACAGCAGTGAACAGACAGAAGCCCTGGGCGCTGTGGATTTTGCATGCCAGCAGGCCTAGACAAGTTGCTTAGCTACTCTGAGCATTAGTTTCTACACTCATTCAACTATTAGCTTACGAGAGTCTGCTGGGTACCGGGGGGTGTGCTAGTCCATGGAGACTCAGCTGGGAACAAACCAGGCCTGGTTCCTGCCCTCGTGGCACTTACCATCTAGTGAGTAACACACAGGATTAAGCAGATTATTACATAAATAATTCATCAAAACTGTGACAGCTGTTAGGAAGATGTACAGGATGCCTCAAGACCGTGCAGTGGGGTCGCCTGACCATGTCTGGAAGGCTTCATCTGTAAATCGACAATATAACAATATTATATTATCCTGCAAGGCAGGAAGCATCCAGCAAATGATAACCTGTTCATGTGGTGCCGTGGATAGATACGATTCTAAATTTCCTCCATGAATAACCATCACACATGCCACGAGTTGCTCATTCATCCTCCGCTAAGTCAGAGGAACCAAGGTAGAGACGCCAGGATCCGCTCCTGGGTTCTCATGACAGGGAGCCTGTGACCAATACCACACGGTTCCACCGGTGAGAGGTCAAGTCGTGGAGATGGTGTTGTGCCTCCAGCCAGATTGCCTGGGTTCCTCCTGGTTCTGCCCTTCCCTCTGACTTGGAGCAAGTTAATCAAATTCTGTTTCTCAGTCTGCCTGTCTGTAGAGCGGAGAGAAAACCTGAACCTGACCTGGGCGGTTTCCCGGGAAGGCGAAATGCGTGAATTCCTGGAAAGGGTTAGAGCAGTGTCTAGCAGCTGGTGAAAGCCTGGTAAATGTGTTCCACTGTTGTCCTGTTGCCTGCCGGCCTTCCTAGCCCTTTCCCTGCCCGCAGCCTAGACTCTCTCGGAACACTCTCCACCTCTGTTAATCTTAAAAACTCAAAGGGAGGGACTGCTCTAACTACTTTGGTGGTCATTCCAGAATTTTCTCCCTCTGACTTTCGCGCAGTTTTTTATGCCCGACGAGGCCCTATGTTGTCAAAGCTTAATTTCTGGGAAGGATTTGTCCCAGCAGTCCCTCATTTTCCTCCCAGGAACTGATAGTTCAGGGTAGGAGCTAGAGTGATGGGTCCCTTTGACTCTGGGCCTAGAGGGACATGAGCATTCTTGCTGAGTCGAGTGCCTGGAGCACCTGGCTGTCAGCCCCCTTTCCCCCGACCCGACACACATACACAGAGGTCTGTGCTTCGGCAGGGGGGTCTAAAATTAAACATCAGGAAGGATGCCCCAAATATGTGGTACACAGGAGATGTTCTAAAAGCTTCCTCCCTGGATAATTTCTAGACTAGGACAGACCTACCTGGCTGGTCAGCAGACCGCAGGACTGAATGTCCGGGATGGGGAGGTTGGCTCCTTAGGGAAGGAGGCTGGGAGTTGCTCCGTCTGTTATCATAGCCACTGATGCTTGGAGGGGTGGGTGCTACAAGGCAGCTCCCAAGTTGGGGGCCTGGGGCAAGAAAAGAAGAGGACAGCCCTGCTGTTGTAAAGTCGGGAGAGCCCCCCACTTCTGACCATTTTGTCCAGGGCCTTGGCACCCAGCTTTGGGTGTGGGCAACACTCGCTTTCCAGCCCCTCTCCCCCTCCCCGCCCGCTCCTGTCTCAAGCTCCCCCTTCGTTTCTCCTTCTATGATAGTGCTTTAAGCCTCCCATCCCTGCAGGCCTCAGGAGCACAGAGGTCTCAAGAGCAGATATCACAGTCCCACTTCCAACAAAGAGACGAAGGCCCAGAGAAGTTGCATGACTGGTTTAAAATCTCTCACTGTGGGGGCCAGAGCAAGGTCTCAAACCCAGAACGTGGGCACTCTGGGGGGGGGGGTGTCTTTCCAGGTCACTGTAGCTGATTGGTCAGAACTTTTCCTCCCCACCCCCCTCCAACATCCCCTCTTCCTTCTCACCAGCTCCATCTAGAGTGTGGAGCCCGCCCACATTGACAGGGGTCCCCCAAATCATTAATGGTCTGAGTATAAGCAGGGGGCTAGTCATTGAAATCACGTAGCAGGCTTTCACAAAATTAGACGGGATCCCTTGGAGAAAGGGAATCGGCTCTCCCTCTCTGGTCTTGGGTTTCTCTGGGACTCCCCGTGAGTACTTTGGCATCTTCAGGAGCACCTGCTCTGAAGCGAAGAAGGAGGAGCCCTGGCCGAAGGAGCAGAGCAAATGCCGGGGCACCTGGGGAATCTGCCCCCAGCCTCAGGCGGCCTTCTCTGAATGGGGTGCTGGCATCTTCAGAAAGGTCCCAGCTCGGTCAAGTCTTCTCTGAAGCCCAGAGGTCACAGGCACGGGCACAGATGCTCATGTCTGGTTGGTATCTGACTGCCTCTTTTCTTCAGAAAGTCCAGGCTTGAGAAGTCAAGATCCCCATGGACTTAACCCCCCAGCACTCAACCCTCGTGTGTAGCAGCAGCTAGAGTCCAAGCAGTGGGTGAGCCAGAGCACACTGTTCCTGATTTCCCGCTTTCCTCCTTTCCCTCCACTTCCAGTTCAGATGGACTAAGCACCTGTTCTAGAAAAGGCTCTAGGGATTAAAAGGGAGCTCGGAATAACCACGTATCGTCCGTTGGCCTGGGGTTTCCCCAAAGGCAGACAGCATGGGGCTCCCTCTCCTCTGCTGGGTGCCCCCCAGCACAGAGTAGTGCTCTGTAGCCAGGAGCATTTGTGATGGCTGGATAAAAGGAGCCTGGGCTCCCAGAGCTCCCGATCCCAGGATAGCTGCCTGCCAGGACCAGATTTCCCTCGGTCCTTGGAGCCTTGTGCCCTTCCTGTCTCTGCAGAGAGACGGAGAACCCCAAGGGGTTCATCACTGGGCAGTCTGGGACTAGGATGGGGCGGAGGCTGAGCGGGGGAGTCAGAGAGACCCAGGTGGGGCAGGGAGTCCTCAGGCCTTCGAAACCCCTGGCAGGACATCTGATAATTGGGTTGAAGTGGAAGCTCTGGAATTTTGCGATTAGAGGATTTTGCAATTGGAGGTGGCATTCACCCATTACCATGGCATACATCTTAATATTGAGTGTAAGTGGTTGTAATGAGGAGCTTTGCCTTAGGTTGCTGAGGAAACTGAAACGAATGGAGGAATGTGATGGGTGGGGGGGGGCTCTTGGATGGAGCATGCGGGTGGGGCATGGAGGACATGACCTGGAGGGGAGACCAGGCTGGGTCCTCTGCAGATGACAAGAAGTGACTGTGGTCACCTGGGCCTTCGACATGCTCCTTTAGCTTCCTGTTCCCCCAAGTGATTGGGGAAGCAGCTTTTATGGTCTTTATGGAAAGGAATTCCTTTCTGATGTCTTTTTGCTCCACCTCAACTTCATATCCCCTGCCTCCTTCCTGGAGAGGAGGAGAGCCTGACAGGTGGTGTGAGGGGGTCCTGGGCGTGGGCCCTGCGTCATGTTCTCAAGGGACCCTCTTGGTCTCTCATTTCCTGTGTGTATTTGGAGAAAAGCATATTTAGCAAACACATAGTCCTTTATCTCTATCCTCCTTGGGGCTCCTTGGCTCCCCATTTTCACTGTTAGCCATGGATCCCTTATTGTGCCAACTGCCATGGACCAAAGTCGTGGGCCCAATGATGGGGGTCTGGGAACAGGTGCCAGAACCATTGCGTTCCCGTGTTTCCACCCTGTCTGAGGAATGTACAGAGGATGAACAAGAAGCTAGCATTTTAGTGCTCTGGGATCCTGCGGAAGCAGGCCTGGGGGCTGAAACCCAACCTCATCACTAGGAGCCAAGGTGAGTTAGAGTTAAGCCCCAGGAGGCACAGGGTGGCTGCAAGGTGGGGTTGGACTCAGCAAGACACTTGGAATTAATTGAAGGAAGGCAAGAGGGCTCCCTCTCCCAGTCTGACTCTCCAGTGAGGAGGAAAAGGCATCACTTTAATAAGGCTGCCCTGGTTCCAGATCAATCCTGGCTTTGCAGGAGGCGAGGGGGGAAGCACACGGAGAAATTGGATTAGCTCTTTGATGCCTGATGCCGGCAGCTGCTCTAGGAGGCAGGGAGAAGTGAGGGCTGAGCCTGCGATGGGCAGCTCAGGCCCCCAGAGTTTGAGGCTTCCTAGGGAGACCTCAGTCCCCAGCCCTGGCAGGTGTCCTTCTGGTAGAAGAGTGACAGAGGTGCCCAGGGGGGACAGACTGTAGCAAAAGCCAGGTCCCCACCACTGCAGAGGCCGGCAGGTGTCCTCAGGCTTCCCCAGGGATACAGATGGTGAGCTCCAAGGGCTGGGGAGGACAGGTGATGGGGAAGGCGGAAAGGTGATGCCTGACACCCCCTGGGTCCGTGCCCCACAGCTGTGAGTTCTGCAGGGCATAACAGGCACTGCACCTGCCTGTCCTGCCTGTGTCTCCCCAGAGAAGCGACTTAGATGGACTGAGGTGCAGGTTCTCATTTGAAAACAGAGACAGTATCGCACAAGGGATATGGCCCATGGGAAGAGTACACGAGATGTCCTAGGACAGCAGTTCTCAAAACTGTGGGCTGTGGACCTCTGAGCATCCCCGAGAATTGTTGAGGGGGAGCCATAAGGTCAAAGCTATTTTCCGAGTAATCGTAAGGTTATCTGCCATTTGTAATATGGTGGCAGTGATGGTCCCAAGGCCATGGGTTGGACTGCTGGTACCGTAGTGTGAATCAAGGCAGGGCCCCAAACTGTTCTAGTTGCTGCATTCTTCCCCACCACACGCCTGCTAAATAAGAAACAAATAAATGCCAGTTTCACTTAAGAATTTCTTTGATGGAGGAGTAAAGATTACAAGTTTTATTAAATATTGACTCTCGAGTGCTCATCTTTTTAATGTTCTTTGTGAAGAAATGAGGACACACAAAGCCCTTCTTGTTTTAAAGCGTATGATTTCTTACCCTCTTTGTGAGTCTCAGAGAGGGGAAGTGAATGTCCCCAAGGTCACACTGCTAGTGGGGGGCTAAGTCAACATATAAATGCAGGTTTGTGTGCCCCACCCCCCCAAATAAACAGCTGCTGCTGCTGAAAAAAAAGTGGGGGAGGATGCCTGGGTGGCTCAGTCGGTTAAGTGTCTCCCTTCCATTAAGCCTCTGCCTTCGGCTCAGGTCGTGATCCCAGGGTCCTGGGATCGAGCCCTGCATCGGACTCCTTGCTCAATGGGATGCCTGCTTCTCCCTCTCCCTCTGCTGCTCTCCCTGCTTGTGTTCTATTTCTCACTGTCTGTCAAATAAAAGATCTTAAAAACAAACAAACAAACAAACAAAAACTCCCCTCGC
>ML106293.1:17085-36332 GCA_003697995.1 Taxidea taxus jeffersonii | reverse complement strand
ACGCTGCTTCCTGCACATGTAAGCCAGGAAATAGGGAAAGGCCAGAAAGCTGGGGCTCTGGACCACTTCCCCCCTCCACAGGCTCTGGACCTGGAGCAAAGCAGTCAACACCCCAAGCCTCAGTGTCTCCCACCTGCAAATCGGGGACAGGAAGTGTACCCTGTAGGTGGACCGCACACTACAACCATACAGAGTGCTGCTGCTTTGCCATCGTTGTCATCGTGCATGAGAGCCCGTGGGGACATGTTAGGACCTCCCTACTGTCATCAGGATCCTGATACTGCACTTTGCCTCTTCATATGTAATACATTCCCAGAACTGAGACTCAGCCGTCTTACCTCCCAAAACACCTGCCGGCAGCCCTGACATGCTGGGAATTTGCCTCCTTTTCCTCCATGGATGTACTTCAAACCTGGTTCAGTGGTTATTATTTTTTAAACACGGGACCTTTTATTTTATTTTTATTTTTTTTAAAGATTTTATTTATTTATTTGTCAGAGAGAGAGAGAGATAGTGCACGTGCACAAGCAGGCAGAGTGGCAAGCAGAGGCAGAGAGAGAAGAAGGCTCCCCACTTAGCAGGGAGCCCCATGTGGGACTTGATCCCAGGACCCTGGGCCAAAAGCAGAGGCTTAACCGACTGAGCCACCCAGGCGTCCCGACCTTTTATTTTTTAATAATCTCATTCTATCGAACCATGACTGCAGGGCTGTGAACAAGTGATCTGTGACCAATAATGATCAAGGTTTGTGGCACGGCAAAGTAGTTCAGTGCATTCGGTCCTGGAGTCAAACAAAGCTAGTTCCAATCCACGAAGCCTCCCTTCTTAGCAGTCAGTGTCTGTGCTTGTCCCTAATCCCTAAGCTTCAATCTGCTCATCAGCAAGGTGGGGACTATAACAGAACACCCCTAATTCCATAAACTATATAAAGCACTTTACTCAGTTGGGGGAGATTAAAGATGGCCACCGATTCTTGGCATTCCTCCCATTAAGAGGTGGAGCGTAAATCTCCTCCCTTTGTTTCTGGGCTAGCCTCAGTGACTTCCTCCATCAATCACACCTGGCAGATATGCCATTCTGGGCTCTTCCTCCCGAAGCTCATGGAACTCTCACTCTGGAAACAGCCAGCCCCCAGATGACAAGTCTGCCTCCCCTGAGACTCCACACTATGAAGAAGCCCACGTTAATTTCGGGGAGAGGCCAGGTGGAGAGAGACACCTGGTTAGCCCCGGCTGGCCCGGCCACCCCAGCAGAAGTACCAGACGTGTAAGTGGCGCAGCCCGCAGAGGGTTCCCACACCAGCCAGCACCGGACTGAATCGGCAAGGAAACCCAGGCAAGAGCTACCCTCGGAGCCCAGTCAAACCAGAGAACTGGGAGAATAAAAAACAATGCCTTGTTCTATGGGTTGGCTTATTACACAGCAGTGGTAACGGACACACTCAGACGGTACCCAGCACATGAGTCAGACTCAGCACGTGTCCGCTGTTAGGATTACGGAGATACTCACACACTAGCCTGAGTTCAAGCTCATCTATGCAGCAACACCCTTCTTAATCAAAGGCATTCGGAAGCGCTCTGTTGATCGGGGAAGAACGGGGTACGTTTTAGTTTTGGTTCCAGGACTGTGCATCAATCTTTCTCAATCAACTATCGATGACCCTGCTGGGTTAGGGGTAGGGGCAATTAGATACCATTGTAGTGCTTGTGAGGAAGAAGCCGAGGATGTCTGAAGACACAGGCAGAGTGTCGGTAACTATGTTGCTGGAAAACAGGATGGAGGATGTGCACATCTGGTTAGCGGTGACACAACAGTGGTGATTCACAAGTCAGAAGTGCGGGGCTGACGGAAGTGACATGTGCAGTAACCTGATTCACATTAACAGCAGCAACGTACTCAAATCAGTAAATCATACAGCCGGAATTTTAACAACAATATTTTTCAAATATTTCCATTTTTATTGTGCAACAGTACAGATTAGGTTATGTTACTAAGATTAACCTACAAGGAGGTCTACAAATAATACAACCCGTCTGTTTAAATAGGAATCTTCCGGGGCATCTGGGTGGTTTAGTCCTTAAGCAATTGCCTTTGGCCGGTGCTGGGATCGAGTCCCGCATTGGGCTCTTTGCTCAGCAGGAAGCCTGCTTCTCCCTCTCCCACTCCCACTACTTGTGTTCCCTCTCTTGCTGTCTCTTTCTCTCTCTCTCTCTGTGTCAAATAAATAAATAAAATATTTTTTAAAAATAAACTAATTAATTAATTAATTAAACAGAGATCTTTCTTTTAAAAATCTATAGACCAAAAAAAAATCTATAGACCCTATTTATTACTAGTTCCTTTTAAACTGAATTATTCTGGAAGATCTATAAATCCGAGTTTGTGATTCTCAAGCTTATATGAATAATGTTTTTATGAGAACAGTATTCTTTAAAAAGCCTAATGCATTATTTGGCCACATACACAGCAGAATCCAGGTATCCATATGGGAGGGTCTAGGATTTCCAAGGATGTCCATGAGCTGCATCACACCAGAAAAAGTAGCAGCAAGACTGCACGGTTGAGGCCTACTCCTCTGGAAATACCATCCTGGGCCAGCACTTGGCATTGCTAAGAACATACCTCCACATTGCAGCGGACCCTGATTTCTAGAATACAGCCTCCTTTCCCAGGGTCCTGCCAACGTCGGACACTTCATGAGGGACAAGAGCACCATTAACCCAGGGCCAACCTTAATGGTTAGAGCAGTGTTTCTCAGGCTCTTTTAAGCCTCTATAGGCTTTTTTAAGGGGGAAAGCAATCCCATGGATCCCAATGTAGACATTAATCATAATGTAAATAAATGCAAATGATTAAATGACACACAAACTGCTTATGATATTCTGAAACTATAAATATTAATGTATTACTTTTACTTTTACTATATACTATATACTTTTACTTTTATTATATACTATATACTTAAACTATAAATACAAATGTTTACTTTTAAATATAAATGTATTACATTGACTTCACACACAGAGTAAACTACAAAACCAACAACATTCCGATGAATATCAGCCTACAGTGATGTATCATGTTGCTCTGCTAAACTGAAATAGCTCAGGGCTGGGGAGCACTCAGAGGTCAGCATGCTGTCACCATGTGACGGTATGGTTCCCTCCTACTCCACACATGATCAGCAAAGTATTCACTTCTACCTTCAGACAGCCAAAGTGGGACCCTACTCACAGCCTAGGCTGCTACACTGTGGTGGAAATCACCGTGCCCTGGCCTTCCACCAGTTCCCCTGCCTGTGGTCTACCTTCCACAGCTGCTGGAGCCATCGCCCAAAGGAGAAGTCAAACCATTGCTACTATTCTGCCCAAAACCTCCAACAGCGCTCCCACCCCATTCCCTACCCTCGCCCTGCCCCAGCTTTCTCTCCACCGCAGACATCCCCAGTACTAGGTATTTAAGAGCAGTGATCACTCTTGCTGCAACGTCGGCTCCACGAGGTCAGGACTGTGGGTCCGATGTGTCACCCGCTGTATGCCCACGCCCTGGCACAGTGCCTGGTAAAAAGCGGGACGTGCCACAGGATCACTGGGTCTTCACGTGGCCCCCTGCATTATTTCTGTCTGAACTCTGCCTCGGCTTTTGTCCCATAAGTCAGTTCTTATGGGCATTGAAGTTGACGCACTTTTGTCACACGGAGATCACCCTGAAAATCCAGGAGGTAATTTTCTTTCCTTTTTAAAGAACAGCCTCGAAAACAAACAGGCACAAAAACTACAGACCCCATGGGGCAGAATGCCAGACCCACAACTTTCCAAAACCCCATTTTGAGAAAGACTAGCTTTGAGAATGCTGGGGAAGCCAGAGCAGTCACGAGGAGACCAGTGACATGCGGGGATAAGAACATAGCATCCTGGGGCACCTGGGTGGCTCAGTGGGTTAAAGCCTCTGCCTTAGGCTCGGGTCATGATCCCAGGGTCCTGGGATGGAGCCCCGCAACGGGCTCTCTGCTCAGCAGGGAGCCTGCTTCCCCCACCCCTGCTCTCTGCCTTCCTCTCCGCCTACTTGTGATCTCTGTCTGTCAAATAAATAAATAAAATCGTAAAAAAAAAAAAAAGAACATAGCATCCTGATAAGCCCCTCCAGCGGCGTGTGTTCTGCTGAGGACAGACCTGGCCTCCCGTGGCCCAAAGGCATAACCTTCACGGTTCAAGGACCTCTCAAGGACTCACCCAAATTAGTTTCCAATTTTAGTATCAAATTATCAGTCATTACCAGTAACAACCAAAGGGACTCTCTCCCCTCAAACACCTCCTTGGCCTTGCAGCAAATGTTTACAGGCTTTAAATGACTGACACAAGCAACCGTGCTCATTAAATAAACCAAGGAAGAGAAAGAGTAAGTCGTATTTAAGTGCAAATTAGGCCCCACCCCCACAGGGATGACCACTTGGACAAATGAGTCTTTTTAGAACCTTTTCCCATCGATGAGCGCCCACGTAAGCAGTGCCTCTCCCACTCGCTCCCTCTGCACTTCCCTCCTCTACCCTGGGCCTGTGTGGCTCAGAGCAGACACCCACACGCCCTTCATGACCTCTCCCAAACTCCCTGGCCCTTCCTTGGGAACACAGGGCGATGAAGTATCACATGACACCCCACAGGGTCACCTGGGGTTGATTCCCATGTGTGCCCCATCACACCAAGGACACTGCCGGACTATAAACCTCAAGGACATTGTCCCCTCCTCTCTGGGAAACTGTTCTGTGTGCTACAACCCAGCACAGCAGCCACGTGGCACATCTCCCAGTGAGTAGCTCCATTCCTCTCTCAAGGCAGACGTAGCCCTCAGTTAAACTTTCATCCACTTTACACAGACCTATGCTGGCCTGCGTTACTCTCCAAAGGGTAAGCCTGGCTGGGTGTTCTGGTCTGTCCTGGCATCAGGAGGAAAGATCACCAGGCTCGGCTCAGCACACACTCAGCAGTAGGGAAGCCCGTGAAGAACAGGCTAGAAACACTCCCTCTAAGAGCTAAGCCCTGATGCCTCTTTCAAGGAGGGCAGTCTGATGATTCATCGATGAGAGGTGGGGGGAATAAGAAAACAAATGAATCGGATGGAAGAAAATGATCCTGCGGGGCAGGAAAGAACAGAGACGACAGCAACAACAAAAAAACCGTAGAGCAAGACGGTGAACTTGACGTTGACCAGAAAATTAAGAGAGGTCGTCTAAAAGTAACACCAAAGACAGGGAAAGAAGAGGAGCTACAAAAAGGGGAACGACGGCATTGAGGAAGGCAGGTAGGCTGATTTCTTCATACCTGCAGGATTTTCAGTTAACAAGAGGAAACAAGACTGTGGCAAGTTTGTACAACATATGTCATAAAGAAACAAGGCTAAAGGCATCATCCTGGATCCCTCAGTCTTTGTGGTCTCAACTGGAAATCAGCATCTCAGTCATGCACCCTCCCCATAATTAGAATCAAAATTTAATTAAGATGAGCATGTATTATCTTACAACAAAGAAAATAGCTTCAGAAGAACATTATGAGGGGCGCCTGGGTGGCTCAGGAGGCTAAAGCCTCTGCCTTCGGCTTGGGTCATGGTCTCAGGGTTTCATGGTCTCGAGACCCGCATCATCGGGCTCTCTGCTCAGCAGGGAGTCTGCTTCCCCTTCTCTCTCTGCCTGCCTCTCTGCCTACTTGTGAGCTCTGTCAAATAAATAAATAAAATCTTAAAAAAAGAAGAAGAAGAAGAAGAAGAAGAAGAAGAAGATTATTATTATGAAAAAATTTAGAAAGTATTTTAGCTCCTGAAATGAAAGATAAGTCTATGAAGTATGGAGTATTAATGCTAGGCTTTTTTTTTTTTTTTCTTAAAAAAAAAAAGACTTTCTTAATTAAGCTTACCATAAGTGTAAATGCTGTGGCCAATAGTTTGATCAGAAAACAAACAAACCAACAAAAAACGCATGGGAACACTGCTCCTTCCCTTTGCCAGCAGAGGGCAAGTGGGCAACTTCTACATGATATTCTTAAAGCGCATGTTCACTCACATTCCTCTCTATCTCTCTCTCTTTCCCTCTTTCTCTCCCTTTCTTCCCCCCCAGCCCTTCTCCCCTTTTCTTGTCTTCCTTTCTCTCCCCCTGCTCCCTCTCCCTTGCTCTCTTCCCTTTCAGGAAAGTCTCTGACAGAGGCACCTTTTCGGACTAGGCTTTCTACCAGCAGATCTCAGTCAGAAGATCTCCTGCACTCCAGGAGAGCAGAAAGGAAGTGATAGCGGATAAAGCAGGTATCTTTTTCTTCTAGAAAAACAAATACTCTCGACAAAAAGGGATCCAGCTCTCTGCTACTTTGTTCAAAGTAGAGAAGATAGGTGGGAAATGATTTCCCCTGGGTTCTGCTTTGCTCTCCCACAGGTCCCCCAGGTGCCTCTGGGGGGAACTGAAAGCAGCCTGAGGCTACCTTTTGGGCTAAATCTTGAGCAAGCAGAAGCTGAGTTCATGACCTCCAGAGAAGGCAGAAAAGGTCTGAGGGCCCAGGAGTAAGGAAATAGATCCGAAAAAGATTCACCGCAACAGAAGATTCTACAGTGAGAAACCCATTCAGTGACCCTGATGTTAAATCCGCCCCCCCCCCCTTTTCTTTTCCTTATTTCTGCTGACAAAGTGAGGCAACAAGAAAGACAGCTGGTTCCTCAGGAGCTACATGCCTCTCAGCATCTCAGTGGTCAGGCCATGCAACGGAAGCTGCAAAACCAAAGTCAACCCCTGGGTAAAGCAGAGGGCTGGTCTGGCCTCTGCAGGAGACTAAGCACTCTTACCCACCAACCTATCTATGTGCTCCCCATGTCCCAGAGCTCCTGTGTCCCTCCCCCAGCTCAGGGCCAGATCTGTTTCTCCACAGAGAGCACTGATCACCTTCTAGCCAGCCACAGAATCTGCTGTCCCACCTTTCTGCTAAAATGGAGTAAGCTCCACAAGGTTTATGAGCACCTAAAAAATAAGGCATCCCAACACCTTGAGAGGGTGTCTTCTCACCGAAATGCATAACCCAGAAAAAGCAAGGAGGTAACAATGAGACAAATCGAGATCTTGGGACTTTCTACAAGACAAAGGGTCTGGATTCGTAGCAGAAGAAAAAGAGGGGAAATGTTTAAATGACAGACATGACAAGCAAATGTAGTTCAAGGTCTCTTACTGTGGATGTTTAAAACTGCTATAAAGGACATGGGGGAACAATTGGGAAATCTAAATATGAAGGATGAACGATATTCTTGATACCACTGTATCTGTGTTCAATGCTGGGGGTATTACAGGTATGCAGGAGAATGACTTTTCTCCAAAAAGATACATACTTAAGCATTTGGGGTTTAAATGGTATAATGTCCACAACTGACTTTCCGATGGTTCAAGAAAGAGAAATGGTATTATTTAATACATTAAAGAAAAAAGAGATAAAGCAAGACTGGCAAAATGTCACCCCCACTGAATATAGGTGAGAGACCCCCATTCTTCACACTACTCTTTCAAATGTTTTGCGAGTTTGAGACTTTTCAACATAAAACAAGGGAAAAGAGGAGTTAAAAACAAAAAGACCCCATGCTAGGAAGATAGTGGGGTCAACAGGACGGTGGCCAGCCGGGGAGTGGAAGGGCTGTGCTCCCTGTCTACCACACCCTCCAACCACCTCAACCCTCCAGAAAATACTGTGAGATCTGGAGCCCCACCTGCTCTCCTCAGTGCCTGGGGTGGTCCACACCTACCTCTCCATTCTTGTCAAAGCCCTGGGTGTCCTCTGAGGCTGTTCAAACCCTTCCCTCTTGGAGAGGCTTTCCCAGATTGTTCATTCCCAACCCCTCCTGTGCTCAATTTCATTTCCGCAGCTCCCACTAAACCACGTGACCCCTCCAGCTTCCCTCACTTTCATCCCTGTGGCCAGGAATGCTAGTTCCTGTGCACACGCCTGTCTTTCCTGCCCAACCAGGAACCTCTCCATCACCAGCAGCAACTAGAACCCCGCCTTCCCTGTTTTCTGTCTCCAGCAGAGATAGCCCAGCAGCAAAAAACTTTCTGTCCCTCACCTGTCCTCACATCTATAAGATGGATGACAGTATTTGTCATCATCTTACTCTTCTGCCATGCATGGCTCTGTGGCAATTGCTGTCACAGGAATCCAAGTGATGTCACTTAGTTCACCGCTGATCTGTCCCCATCCCAGGAATGGCAGATTACTTCAAAAAGACAAGGATCATCAAGGCTGTCCTGTCTACCTACAGCCACCCACAGCTCCTGGCATGAAAGGAGCACCATATAAATGGTGAGTGGTTGAGTATTCGAATGCCTCTTCATGCTCAAGCACATATTAGAAATTATAAAAGCAGAGATAAATAAAGGGCACCTGGGTGGCTCAGTCCGTTGAGCGGCTGAGCTGCCGACTCTTGGTTTCAGCCCAGGTCATGATTTCAGGGTCATGGGATGAAGCCCTGTTAGGCGCTCCGGCTCAGCAGGAAGTCTGCTTGAGAGTCTCTCTCTCTCTCTCTCTCTCTCCCTCTGCCCCTCCCCCCCTTTACCCTCCTGTGCACGTGCACACTCCCTCTTTAAAATAAATAAGTAAATCTTAAAAAAAAAAAGATAAACTAAAGTGTAATATTTACATAGACATTCAAGCACTAAAAGCTTCACTTGTTGGACACAAATCTAAAGACCTTTTCTAATTCATGAGCTCAAAATCTTTTCATGTCTTAGCATCTTAAAATGTGAAGTTTTGTATTTTCTAATGGCCATGGCCTTGGAGCAGTCCTGAAGGACTCACACTCACGAGAACAGGGACACTGGGCCAGGGGAAGGCATGGGGGCCACGTGCCTGACAAGGGTCGGGGAGGGACCATGAGAAGCTTGAAAATGCTTTATGAGCGACTCCGACGCATACCCAGACAAGAGCTGAGCTCTGGAAGCAGAGGGAGACACACAGCCACGCTGACCCTGAACAAAAGAAGAACAAACAGAGCCTAGTGGGTTCTACCCGCCTGGCCTGAGTACTCCATGTTACCGTGTGTTGTGCACTCCTGGGAACACGTCCCACCGTGTCATTTATATTTATTTTCAAGCCTGAACCACATTTCCCACAAAGGGCCCAATTTAATAGAGGAATCAAGCTTGATAAGAAAGAAATTAGGTTGGGGCGCCTGGGTGGCTCAGTGAGTGGAGCGTCTGCCTCTGGCTCAGGTCATGATTCCAGGGTCCTGGATGCAGCAGAGGCTCTGATTCTCCCTCTCCCTGTGGCCCCTGCTCATGCTCTCTC
Source organism: Taxidea taxus jeffersonii (assembly GCA_003697995.1). Lineage (NCBI taxonomy): Eukaryota > Metazoa > Chordata > Mammalia > Carnivora > Mustelidae > Taxidea > Taxidea taxus. The sequence goes on along the minus strand of ML106293.1, from coordinate 27,033 downwards.
TCTCTCTCAGATAAATAAATAAAATCTTTAAAAGAAAAAAAAAAAGAAAGAAAGAAATGAGGTTTCTAGCCTGTCTGCACCCTCACCCAGCACCTCTCACCCTGAAATGCTGATTTCTGGGAACAACTGAAAGCGACCATGTTAGACTCTCAGACTGGGAAAGCAATTCTGATAATTGCCGGCCCAATCCTCCCCATGCCACCCACTCCTTCCTTCCACAATGACCCTCACAGATTCACATAGCCCTATGAATACTTCTGGCAGCGGGACGCTCCCTATCACTCAAAGCAGCCCATTTGAGGTTCCACAGCTCTGACTGATCTGCTTACTGTGAGCAGAAATCTGTCCCACCCTCGGGTCCTAGAGCCTCTGGGGATCACACAGCCCCCTCCTGCAAAGGCCTTGCACACCTCTGAAGTCTCCACTGTCCAGATGTCACACCAAATCCCAGGTGTTTGCTCTGTGAAGAACCACCACACAGATTCTAACAAAGGCCAGAAGGATAGGCATCCCCAAGCTCCTTACCAGAAGCAGGACACCCCTGGCTGTCTTTTAACCTTGCCACTCTCAGTTGTTGAGGAAGTAGCAGAATCTCTAAACCGTCGTCACAACAACCAAGTCCAAATATAAATCTCTTTGGGATTCCATCCGGAAGCAGTTTTTAAGTGTACACACCCAGAGGAAATAATAAAATAAAAGAAAGCTCCTCTCCTCCCCCTGCTCTGTCCCTCCTCCTACTCCTCCTCTTCTCCCTTCTCTCTCTCTCTCTCTCTCCCCTTGCTTTTTGCCACGTGGTGATGTGTGTTAAAAATGCATACTGGGAAGCTTTCCACCTTTGGGGTTGGGACAGCTGCTGCCTCGATATTGTTTTTGTTAGGTTTTTTTTTTTTTAACATACTTTGCTGTTTTTAAGGGGGTTGTTTTTAAGCTACGTGTTTCACAATACTAGTTCAGATTACAAAGTGGGACAACTGGCACTTTATTGACAAGAACAAGACTCCTGGGTCCCAGGTGTTTAATAAGGACCCCATCCCAGTGTGTGACCCTGTCCTGCATGGCTGGCTTCCACGGGTGGACTGCCTTCTCCCAGGAAAGGGCATTCACAGAGGCCTAGAAAAGACATGAGAAAGTCTACCCATGAAAATAATGAGAGCCAAGAATTTATAACAAGTAGCCTAAATAAACCCAAAACTCTGAAGTCCTTGGTTTTTCTAAGAGCACAAAACATTCGGAGAATGTCCCACAGACTGCCATGGATCCCACTTGGGAGCACTTCGGGCTTACTCTGGTTTCCACCTGTTGCAAATGACCCTCCTGTTGGAACCTCCAACCCTGTAGAGGTTGCAGACTACAGTGAAGAGGGATCAAAGTCTGCCCTGCCCGCGCCTACAACAACCTTGTGCCACAAACAGGAAGTGCATCCCTGCGGGTAACCATGGAGCCATCAGGGCAAACAGCCAGGCGCAAAAACATCAGCCCCTCACAGTACCCAGTGAGACAGCCAGACTTCAGCTAGGAGGTCCGCATCTTCGATCACCTTCTCAAAGGGGCCCGAAAGCAAGTGACAGGAACAGAGGGCATGGCTGGTAGGGCCTCAGTCATACTGAGACTTCAGGCAGATGTGGTAGTGACTGAAAAACAGGAAGCTGAGTGCTAGCCCCATGCAAGACTTCATCCAGAAAACTGGACCTCCCAACATTGAGAACAAAAGGAGCTCAGGACTCCTGGTAACATTTTGAGGGTACATTCAGACGTGGCCTTGATCCCTTCTTTTAGTCATTGACCCGCAAGGTTCTTTCTCAAATGGAGTGAACCCCAAGGTGGTTAAAGTGACTTTGACCTCCCCCGAATGCTATCTCACAAGCCCCCTCCATATGATGAACCGCTAAGAATACAGCCCTATCACTCACAGCTTGCCCAAGACAGGTGTGGCCCAAGTACAGGACTTAACAAATTCTACTCAGTGTGGGCAACAAGGTCATTGGCCCTCTGACCTAAACAAGACAAAAACCTGGAGCCACTCAAAAAAAAATGAAGGCTGAGGATACGTATTACATGAGTGAACCGGCAAGCCTCCATCCACCCAGAAATACCTTCTTGCTCTGGCAGAGTTTTTTCCTGGAAAGCCAGTCCCCTACCAACAGAGCCACTGTAAAGACCCAGCAAACAAGGGTGAGGCACTGTCTCCAGGAAGCCACTAGAAGAGTGTGCTTCACTCTGAGAGATCAAAGAAAAGAAATAAAGGGACTTCCTCCAGCTATCTCCCAACCTTGCTAATTGTCACCCTGGAATCACAGGTTAGCAGGAAATGTCACCAGTTATCTTAGCAGATCATCTGGTATAATCCTCTGCCTTAAAAGGGAAGATGTTATGATGTCCATTTTCTAGAAGAGTCAACTGAAGTCCTTGCCCAGAATTGCACAGCGAGTGATCTGTTTCCTTGTAAAAGGATACAGAGACTCATCCCTGAGCAGTGAAGATAATTCACATGATGGGTAGGGCCTGTGCCACCTATGTAGGGGGCAAGGAGGCAAAAACATTTCCTACTTTGTTTACTCCCAAGGCCAATCCCTATGCACACAACACACGTCAAAGTTGCTCTTGATTCCTTGTGACATAACATTCCTTCCAACTCTCTTGAAATTCTTCCATGAGGCTGAAATGACCCCTCGCAAGTAAAACACAAGATGCCCGAAACTTATGTCAGGACTATGTTGGAAAGCCTAGCTGAGAGTGAAGCCCACCCCGGCAACACTAAGAAAAGTCAACAGAGGAAGACCAGGACAGGAGCCTTTGCAGATCCCAGCTGTGGTTGAGCAAGCCAGGAGGGCGGGCACACCAGGGAGTGTGTAACCAAGCTAACAGCAAAGGGAAGGCCTTTGCCAGGTCTTCTGGAATTCTAAGCAAATGGGACAATCTAGTGTAAATGACATTTCTGGCAAAAGACAGGGACAGGAGACAGTCAAGAACATTGTCCAGAGATTCCAGAAGGGCCTAGATGGAGCCCAGACACTTGGCTGGTCTGGTACAATTCAATCCTAACCTGGAGTTATTTCCTCATTATAGGAGTCTCTCCATCTCTCCTGACTGACCAGTTAGCATTTCTTGTAAGTAACACTGGGTTTCTCCTTTTGCTACTCTTTTTGTAGGAAATGGTTTTCTTGGGAGACCGGATTTGCCAGAGGCAGTACCCTCCGGAGTCCCAGGCAAAGGCTGCTGAAAACACAGCTTAAAACCAGCTCTTTGAAAAGAACAAATTCTGGAATTTGATGTGGGCACCCAAAAGGAAATGACCCGTAATATTATCTGGGCTCTCTGCGGCCGGTTTCCAGAGACTGTCCTGCATCCCCTGACAGGTCGGCTGAGGCGAGGGGCTGGGGTATCTGTTTCTGTTTCTTGGCTTCTTCCCCATTTCCTCAGGCTCGGAAAGACCCACTTGGGGAGGGGAAGCGGTGATCCGGGGAGCCTTTCCCATCCTGCCTTCTTTCTCCGGAGCACGGAAGTTTCCGAGGCGCTAAGCTCTCCAACCCTTACCCCTTCACCCTCCAGCCAGGGCATCCCCTCGCGTTCGCTCGCCTTTGGCTGGGCCTTCTTTCCCACCCCCTTCCCCGCCACCTCCCCAAAAAGTGAATAAACCAGTTGCCCCCGAGAGGCAGAAAGGATCTGGAGCCTGGGCTGAGTAACCTAAAGTTTCCGCCGGAAGGAAATTATCAAAGGCGAAGGAGAAAGCCCTCGGAGGCCGGAGGGACCGCGGCGGCGGCGGCCAGGAGTCACGGCCGCTCCGCCTGTCCCCGCCGGGGATCCCGTGGCCCGGCCTAAGCGCTGCGGGGCCCGCGCGGATCCCCGGAGACGCTGCAGCCGGTGAACGAGCGAGCAGCTCCCGCGCAGGCTCGCACCCGACCGCCGCGGGGCAGGAAAGAGGGGCGCACGGACGCGGGGGGTGCGCAGGGGACGGCGGGGGGACGCGCGGCCGGGGGTGTCCCCGGCGGATGGCGGCGCAGGACTCACCCCGAGAAGACACACTTTGAGCTCCCGTATCGCCATCATGTGCTCGGGGCCGGACCGGGCAGGGGCTCAGCATCCTCCGGGGCCGGGGCCGCGCCGCGCCCGCGCCCAGCCAGCAGCCTCCAGTCTCCGCCTTTCGCTCGGGCAGCCCGCGGGCGGGACCGCCGCCGCTGCTATTTCTGGGCCGCCGGCCCCGCCGCGGTCGGTCACGTGGCCGCCGGCCGGCTCCTCCCGGGGCTTCGGGTCTAACCTCGGCGGCCCCCAGCTCCCCGGAACGCCCCCCCCGACGGCGTCAGCCACCCCGGGGCAGCCAGCCCCTCCCCCGGGACCTGCGGCGTTCCTGGCCGAGAGCCTCCTCCCTCAGACCCGCTGAGCCGCGGGACCCCGCTCTGCTGAGTTCCCTCCGGCATCTGCCTCGCCAGTCCCTCCCGGCCGCAGTGCCGGGTGGGGTGTAAGGGGAACAGGCTCTCCCCGTGGGTGGGGGGAGACCGCGCGGGTGGCTGCGTCCCTGAGGATTCCATTCCTCATCTCCGAGTGGATGCTGTCAGCTGAGGTCCTTCATGGGGGAGCACTCCGAAGTCCTTCAGCAGCCCCATCGTTATAGGACACTCTAGGATCCCCGCAGAAATGAAGCCAGAGCGTAGATGTGAGGATGAGAAGGAACAGTTGACTTTGCAACCCACCTTCTCCTGCAGTTCTTAATGCGAGGGTTTCCACGAACTCCCATGTAGTTCTTCACCTTCACCCTGGAAATGAGTTCATTCTTCCATGGGTACTTGAAAACGGTTCTCGAAGCAGGGGTCTATAACTCCCTCCAAAACAGATGTGTCCCTGTCTGAAAAAGGAAATGCACATTGCAGAGAGGAAGCTGCCTTGCTCAGTACAGAAAATGCTATAATTTGCAGGGGCAGACACCAACCCAAAGAGATATTGCTAGAAATATGTAGCTCCCAGAATGGACCATCCTTCCTTAACCAGCAAATAAAAAGAGGTTCAGACTGAAGACAGTCAAGGGAGTCTTGTGGGACTGTCCTTTCTTCTCCATCCTTAGCCCAGTAAACGTCGTCCACTGAGATGACTTCACTTCTTGCTACTAAACACATGTCAGCTTTTTGGACATATCCACCTGAGTAATCCATGGGCATTTCAGATGGGAAATAACATGATTTTGTTTGTTTGTTTGTTTGTTTTTTAAGATTTTATTTATTTATTTGACAGAGACATAGCAAGAGAGCGAACACAAGTAGGAGGAGTGGGAAAGGGAGAAGCAGGCTTCCCTGCCAAGCGGGGAGCCCAATTCGGGGCTCTATCCCAGGACCCTGGGATCATGACCTGAGCCGAAGGCAGATGCTTAACAACTGAGCCACCCAGGCACCCCATAACATGCTTTTTCATAAACTTTATCCCTCATCCCAAACTCTTAGGCCTCTCTCCTGACTTGCCAATTTTGGTCAAGGACGTTTCCATTCCCCCAGTGGACCACCCACTTTCATCATCTGGCTTTGTTTCTATTGAAGCCATGTTGAAGCAACCTAGCACCCTTGTGACACCGCCACTTGTATGTGCCATAAAGTGGCAGCTTCGGAATCAAGACCTCCAGAGAGAAGAATCCTGGATCTCTAGAATCAAGACAGGCCCCCAAACTGACAATTGGCAATTAAATTCCCCAGAGCAGCAGGGTCTTCGGTGGCCAGGTACAGGCTTCTGGAGGGTTACTCACAAATCTGGACTACATGGTTCAAAAACAGCCATGGACAAGACACGAGTCTTGTTCAACAAGGAGATTATTGTATCAGCATCTGTCCTTGGTTTAGTATCAAAGCAAGGACAGTCTTTACGGGAGCAGTGAGAAAAGAGGTCCGCCCAGAATTACGCAGCCCTGGTCTCAATACCTCCCTGTCCTCAGATTTGCTGAGCAGAGAGCAAGGGCAACACAGTTGCAGAAACATATCTTGGTAGAGTGGCTCTATGGCCAATGCCTGCAGCCACCTTCCCTACCACCTCCCCTGTCCCTGATTGTATGGCTTGAGTCTCCATGTATAGTCACTTGCCTTTGGACTTTCTTCTCACTTCCCTAAAGCCGAAAGAATGGAAGCCTTTCCATGTTTTCTACCCTCTGGAATGAGTGGGAATTTGTAAACTACAGTGGGTCACTGAGGGCAGGACCATTCCCAGAAAATGAACTGACCAAATTTCTCTTCCATTCCCTAATCCTTTTTTGTAATTCTTCTCCTTCCATGCTCTTCTCCATTAGCCTAGGTGTTTGGGGTGCTTGTTTGGTTTCTAGGCTCTCCCCAAAGAATCCCTTATCCAGGTCTCCTGCCCCTAGACCCCCAGAATCACTCAGATCTGTTTATCCTTCTTCCCACCCCCGGCTCTAGTAAAAACACCATATTTGGGGCACCCGAGTGGCTCAGTTGGTTAAGCAATTCCCACTCTTGATTTGGACTCAAGTCATGATCTGTTTTAAGAAATCGAGCCCTGTGGGGTTCCATGCTAGGCATAGAGCATGCTTAAGGTTCTCTCTCTCCCTTTCCTTCTTCCCCTCCCCCTGCCTCGCTCTCCACCAACCCTCCCCACCCATGCTCTTAAAAAAAAAAAAAAGCCACCTCATTTGTGCCAAATTCTGGTCAGCTTTACAAAGTAGCAGTCCTGCTCTGTCAATTGGACCCCCTTCATGGGAATATACCCCTTCCTCAGCCTTGGAAACTTAAAATTGGTCTCCTGAAAAACCTGGTCTCCATGGCTATCCCAAGGTGATGCATAAGGATTTCGCCCAGGAAGGAGGGGTGATGATGACTACCATGACACATATTTTGGGAATGACATGATCCTGGGTAGCTCTCAACTTTTAAAGATATAATGTTCTCTATGAATGCTATTATTATACTCTTTGATTACTGTGCTAAGCGCCTGTCCTGACTCCTCCGGGATTTTCTGTGTAGGAAGATGTTCTGATATAACTGAAGCAGGGATCAACATCAGTGATACATAACTGAGAACTTACGAAATTAAATAAAATAGAACAAGCAAGTTTTCTTAATGAGACCTCTGTTAAAGTAAAAGATCACTGTACTAACTCAGACTCTTGCCTTTCTGCTGCCTTAAAGTCTTCAGTGATGGGATGCCTGGGTGGCTGAGTCTGCTCAGGTCATGATCTCAAGGTCCTGGGATCAAGCCCCACATTGGGCTCCCTGCTTAGTGGGGAGTCTGCTTCTCCCTCCGCGTTCTCTCTCTCTCTTTCTTTCTCTCTCTCAAATAAATGCATAAAATCTTTAAAAATAAGCAAATGAAGCCTTCAATGGCGCCAAACGAGATGAACTCCAAGCTGTTCGGGACATCTTGCAATACCCACCCCAAGCCAGCTTCTCCTCTGCCCACCTGGTAAAGCCTGTCATTGTTCAGAGACCTGCTCAGATTTTACCTCCTTGGTAAAGTCTCCCCTCACCTCTTAGCATTTACTCAACATAAATAAAGGAATTAACAACTAAATCCCCTTTACAGCAAGTCAGCCTCCAAACAGATCAGCAGATGGAATTACCCATCTCTATGAAAGGTATCCATAGATTAAATCAAGGATCATCTCTGTTTTACTAGGGTTTAAGAAGGACAAATAATGTCTTAAAAAGAAAAGTGACTAGGAGTGAATGGTTTTTCACCTCAGCTAGGACTTTTCTCCATCAGGATCTTTGGCCTCTCAGGCTATTCAAATAAGATTACTGTTTTGGGGGTCTCCGGGTCATGCGTGATGAGGCCCTGAGATCCAGGGGCTACATACAGAATGGATGCTTGAGCGTGGATACCCATCCTTGACCACTTCTCAGAAGCTTCCACATGTGATATCCTTTCAAAGAAAAGAGGAATTCTCCGACGAGTACTTAGAGTTAGTCTACCAAGTGACCAGAAAGTGACTGGGAAAACCACCTCATTCTTTCTGTAAAAATCTAGCAAAAGCCAATAAGAGCCATAAAACTTGTTTTTGATCAAGCAAGTCCGTTTTGGGACAATCACCTAGAAGTAAGCACAAATAGTGACCCAATACAAAGCCTGCCTGTACCCAAACATGCGTACAAGAAACAAAGAAACATGTGAGAGGAACAGAAAAATCATCTCTCCGAGATAAAGGGAGTGGAGCTACATCCACAGCAAGTGAAGGGATGAGACGATAGACATCCCTTCACCCTCAGGGAGCAAATAAGCAAATGACAATGCTTCTCTGGGATATGCTTAATGGTGCATGGCGGCACATGTCACCTAGGTGGTAAATGCTATGTGTATGCTAGGGGTACTTACAGAGAAATTTCTAGTAGGTAAGTTTCTGTGAGAATCACATGACACAAAATTGGGTCTGCATGTTACAGAGGCTAAGCCACGCAAATGTGTTACAACTCCCTAGGCTGCAGGCTGAACTCAGCGGGCCAGGGGTGAGTCATCTGGCCTGCTCCAGGGCCAGTTAAGGAAAAATTAAAATGTTTCGGAGCCTTGTTTTTAATAATTGTATCTTTTCTTTTATGGAACTTCAGTGTCTGCAATATCGGTTAAATAGCCTGTTAATATATCTCGTTTTCTGAGCCCTTTCTTCTTTTCTCCCTATCTTCCTTCTTTCCTTCCCTCCTTCCTTCCATCCCTCCTTTCTTTCTTCCTTCTTTCTTTCTTTCCTCCCTTTTCTCCTTCTTTTCTTTCCTTTTGTCCTTCCTTCCTTCCCTCCTTTCTTTCTTTCTTAAGTTTCAGATATTTTCTGACTAGCACGTGCCGCTCTCTCTTATTTGTAATTCAGACCCTTTAAACACACTTTGAGAGGCTAAACTCCTGGACATACCAGTTAAGCCAGAGATTCAAGGGATTTTAGGAATGCAGAAGTGAAAGGGCCCACGATTCACCCACAGACTCAGAGAAGGAGAAAGCAGCCTAAAAGGGATTCTGAGTGGCTGAGAATGGGAACAGAAGGAGCCTCCATCATGGGGAGAAGATTGGTCCCCATACACCTGGAATAGGGCAGCATGGTGAAGGGTGTGTTAGGTAAGTGGATACACATTCCTCTGTGAGTGGCTGTTCTCCTTTAGCCACTCTGGTTGTCTTCGTCTTCACGTGGAAAGGATGGTGGCATCTCTTAGAAGCTCAGGAAGGGCAGCTAAAGATGTTAATGAGCGGTCAGATCTTCAGATAATGGATGGAGGAGGGTCAAGACCCCTTTTCTTCATTGTCTCCATTACCACCTGAGTGAGAGTACTCAGAAATGTTCAAGAACAAACAGATCACCCAAAATTAAAACAATGGAGGACTCTATTGGGCTCTCACAAAGGATTGGCAGTAAGTAGTAATTTTTAGATTTTCCAGATATACCTCCCTGGGTCTCCACACTGAGCACCTCCTCACCTAATGACCTCTTCATGGACACTCCTGCCCATCGGAGCGTAAAGTCTTTCCAATCCCTGGTTGAGCTGAGAGGGTTGTGTTAGAAGAAGATACATGGTACATATTAACACCTCCCACAAAGTATAAATGAATGGATTCAACAGGGAGACCACCACCTCAAACCCATAAACGGTATGTTACCCAGTCAGTCCTCTTCTCTCCTTGCTTATTTGTAAAATTGAGAAATGAAATTATAATGATGCAGCCCAAAGTCAACCCAACTCGGTTTCATTTCTTAGGCCATCAGTAGGTTGTCCTTTCCCACCATTCATGTGAGTTTCACTGCCATTGCTTAGAGTAATACTAGGAGTTTAGGATATACTTTTTTCTTAAAGGAAATTGTGTGTGACTTTTTTTCTTTTGTACTTTGACATTTGTTATCAAACTAGAACACTGATTTTAGATGTTGGAAACAACTCCCATATCTTCAGGAATTTTTGTTTTTAATTGTTGACATAGCCATTCAGCAAATGGCAGATGCTGACTATGGGCTAGACACTGGGCGTGGAACCAAGTGAGACAGAGAAC
>ML106293.1:0-16685 GCA_003697995.1 Taxidea taxus jeffersonii | reverse complement strand
GTGTGTGTGTGTGTGTGTGTGTGTGAACAGACACAGAGATCTTTGTTCTGTCTGAATTCCCCAACACTGCCCTAGACTAGGTAGAGCCTAATGCTAACAATCCCCTAATTCCAAGTGCCTCTCAGAAGACGTAAGTACCTAGTTTAATGGTTAGCTGAGCTGCCTTCAGGGTTTAATTACATTGGAACTCTTGCATTTTGTCTTTCTATTATTGTGGTTATTGTTGAACTTCACTCTCATTGTTATTCATTGACTTGCTTGATTTGCCAGTGTGACAGAGCCTGTCAGGAATCAGTCATCACTCCTTAGAGCAGCGCGTGTTTGGCACTCTGAAGGGGTCTGAGTGAGTTGGTGAGAGAGGGAGTTGAGTGTGTCCCCTCCAAGTACAATCTCCAGAGCGGTGGGGTAGAAAGAGCACCTGACAGCAGATGGGAGGAGGTTTAAATCGAAAGTCCTTCATCCCCTGTTTGTGTGAATTTAGGGAAATTCCTGAATCTCTTAGACCTGCAGTTTCATATTCTGTGAGGGTGGTTAGAGAAGAGCTGTTGCATTATTTGGGGGGAAGATTACATTAGGGGTGTGTGTGTGTGTGTGTGTGTGTGTGTGTGACTAACAAACCTGGATGACTGACTGTCCCACTTTGTGTGGGACTGTCCAGGTTTTAATACTGAAAATCCTGCATCCTGGGAAACCCTCAGTCCCAGGTAAACAGGGCCGGTTGGCCATCCTATTCGCTTCCCAAAGCTTGCAAGACTCTTTCTGGGTTGCTATTATCCTTAAAAAGGAAGTGTGAATTTCCAACCAGCCTCACTTCCTTCCTCAGTTTTTCAGCTCTGAATATAGAAAGGACTCTAGTTTAGAAAGCAGCACCAAAACGTTACCCAGACCCATAAACATCTAAATTACCTATAAGATTTCACCATTTTACATTCTGTCCACATGGAAGACTTAAATATGCAAATTATAACTTCAGCTAAGTAACAGTTATTTCACTGAATGACATACTAGGTTTTTAAAAACAGGAACTAGGAAAAGATTGCTTAGTTTTCCAGGCCCCTGTTAAAGCCCCTTTCCCCCTTTCGGTGGTTTGTACTTTGCTCTGTCTCTCATTTCTGATACCCACTCCCTATCTTCCCATACATACATCTCAAATGTTGTATTCTTCTACTAAACTAAAACTTTCTGTCAGAACCCATCGTAGCTCTGGTGGAAGGGATTCTTTTTTTTTTTTTTTTTTTTTAAGATTTTATTCATTCGAAAGAAATCACAAGTAGGCAGAGAGGCAGGCAGAGAGAGGAAGGGAAGCAGGCTCCCCGCTGAGCAGAGAACACGATGTGGGGCTCCATCCCAGGACCCTGGGATCATGACCTGAGCGGAAGGCAGAGGCTTTAACCCACTGAGCCACTCAGGTGCCCCTGGTGGAAGGGATTCTTAAGGCAAAAAATCCTTTCTTGGGTAAAGATTCTGGGAAGTTGAGTTTCCTACAAATACTTACTCCCTTAGCCCACATGTGGTCTCCTGAGTTTCAAGCTATGGAACCTCTCTTGATTCTGCCATCAGCCGTTGTTAGGAAACAGTGTGTCAAAATCATCTGGTGCGATGCTGTGAAGGCTGAGGTGGGAGGGCTCTGGCTCTATTTCTCCTAATGGAGAAAGGAAAAATGCAGATTTACCTTCAGAAATCACAAGGAGAAAGACTGATAGATTTGAACACATAAAAGTTAACTCCTTCTTTACGCAGGAAATATTATAAACATAGTTTTTTAAACTGCAATCTAAAAGAATATTTGGCATAAATATGACTCAGTTAGTGATCATAATATGGAAAACATTAATATGTTAAAAAAAGAAAGAAAGAAACTAAGATCCCATTAGAAAAAAAATGAACAGACACTAAGATTAGATATAAGGCAAAGATATTCCCTCTCACCACTACTTTTCAACATCAAACTAGATGCTGCTAGTTTCTTGCTAATGCAATAAAACAAGAAAAGGAAATTAAAATGTATACATATTTTAAAGGAAGACACAGAACTATCTTTGCTGTCAGATGACATTATTGTCTATGTAGAAAATCTGGAAGAATGGTTAAAAAAAAAAGCAAACCTGAAACTAATAAGAAATTATACCCAGGCTGCAGGATACGAGCTTCACACACAAAAGTCAATCACTTTCTTGTATACTAGCAATGAACAAGCAGAATTTGAAATTAAAAACACAATACCATTTACATTATCACCTCAAAAATTGAAATACTTAGATATAAATCTAAAAAATAAGTGTAAGATCTACATGAAGAAAACTATAAAACTCTGATGAATGAAATCAAAGAAGATATATGTTCATAGATGGGAACACTAAATATTATCAGTTCTCCCAAATTGATCTATAGATTCAACACAATGGATGTTTGTGGATGTTGACAAGCATTCTAAAGTTTATATGGACTCAGAATAGCCAATCTGATATTAAAGGAGAAGAACAAATATGGCGGACTGACACTACTGACCTTAAGACTCACTATAAAGCTATAGTAATCAAAACAGTGTGGTATTGATGAAACACTAGACAAATAGATCAATGGAACAAAATAAAGAGCCTGGAAATAAACCCCCATAAATATAGTCCACTGATCTTTGACAAAGGCTCACAGGCAATACAATGAAGCAAAACTAGTATTTCAACACATGGTGGTAGAACAAAAAAATCCCTGGATTGTATGATAGAATTACCTATTGGTAATTCTACCTATTAGAATTACCAAAATCCAGAACACTGACCACACCAAATGCAGTGAAGATGTGAAGCAACAGGAACTCTCTTTCATCGCTCCTGGGAACTCAAAATGGTATGACCACTTTGGAAGACAGATTGGCAGTTTCTTATAAAGCTGAACATAATCTCATCATATAATTCAAAATCATCCTCCTTAGTATTGACTCAAAGGAGTTGAAAACATAACATCTACACAAAAACTCGCACATAGACATTTATAGCAGTCATTCATAATTGCCAAAAGTTGGAAGCAACCAAGATGTCCTTCAGTATGTGAATAGATTTACTGTGGTACATCCAGATAATGGAATATAATTCAGTCCTAAATAGAAATGAGCTATTAAGCCATAAAGGACATGGAGGAATATTATATGCATATTACTAGGTAAAAGAAGCCAGTCTGAAAAGGCTACACCTATAGTATGATTCCAACTATATGACATTCTGGAAACTATGGAGACTATTTAAGATCAGTGGTTACCAGGGGTTAGGGGTCAAGGGAAGAGATGAGAGAGTAGAGCACAGGGATTTCCAGGGTAGTGAAAATACTTTGCATGATGCTGTAGTGAAGGATACATATCATCATACATTTGTCCACACCCATAGAATACATGACACTAAGAGTGAAATCCTAATGTAAACTATGGACTCTGATTATAATGTCCCAACACAGGTTATCAAATTTAAAAATTATACCCTCTGGTGAGGGATTTTTATAATAAAGGAAGCTATGCATGTGTGGGGCCAGGAGGAATATGGGAAATCTCTCTATCATAGTTCCTCCCTTATCCACAGTTTTGCTTTCTGAGGTTCCAGTTACCCATGGTCAACTGTGGTCCAGAAGCAGAAATGATCATCCTTCTGACATATCATCAGAAAGTCAATAGTAGCCTAAAGTTATGTCACAATGCCTAGGTCATTCACTTCACTTCATCTGCTCATATAGGCACTTCATCATCTCACATCATGAAGGGTAGGTACAATAAGATCTTTAGAGGGAGACCACATTCACACTTTTATTACAGTGTATTATTATAATTGTTCTATCTCATTATTAGTTGTCATTGTTCATCTCTTATTGTGCCTTATTTATTAATCAAACTCTATCACAGGGTTCAGTCTGATCTGTGGTTTCAGGCATGCACTGCAGGTCTTGGAATGTATGCCCATGGAAAAGGGGAGGCTATTGTGCCCTCCTCACAACTTTGCTGTGAACCTAAAACTCATCTAGAAAAATCATCTTTAAAAAATGAGTGGACATGACCAGGAAATCCCCAAGTAGGAAATGAATGGACAAAGAAAATGTTCAATTTCATAAGTAAAAATAAAAATGAACCATCCAGAAACTATTATCTACTTACCAAATTATCAGTCATAAAACCTAAAGCTCCATGCTGCTATGTGTGGGGTAGAAAGTGAAATGGTCATTCAGGATGTCCTGAGGGTAAGCTGGCTTGACCTCTTTGGAATTACACATTGTTTCTTCCTTTTTTGTATTTTTAATTGAAGTATAGTTGATATTCGATATTATATTAGTTTCAGGTATACAACATAGCAATTCGACATTGATATGTTAATATCCTCACAGCCATTCTGTCATGTGGATATCTTCACCCATCATTTCTCTGATGCAACATCAATTTGTTTTCTCAGTGAGCAAAATTATACTTTCGTCAATCTTACTTTTGGGTTCTGATGAGAAGGGAGATAAAGGATCTGAAAATTTTTCACTGTTTGCCAATACATATTTGCATATAGAAGATAAGGAGGGGAGGAAAAGGGACCTAAAGGGTGTAGGTCAGGACAACTGGGAAAACACTCCTCTTTTGAATATGAAAACCCCTGGATGGGAAAATGGCTCTTTAACAACAAGAGTGAACACTAACCAAGTGTTGATGGCAACTGGATACCAGGTACCACTCTGCCAAGTATCTTTTATCAATTTTGTCACTGTCTTCCTGACTAGAATAAGGTCCAATTGTTCTTGAAATGGAGGCAAAGAGGTATCTGGAAAGATCTGCTTTTATGGGTCACTGCCAGGATTCAAGCCCAGACATTGCTACTATTCAGTGAGCCCTTTACTTGGTTTCTAGTTTGAGGTGTTGGCAAGGATATGCAGGTAAAATGATGAGCTGAGGCAAAGTAAAATATCCAAGCTAGACATAGAGAGTCTGGAGTTCGCTGCAAAGATGAGAGAGTTGGTGCTGGCTCACAGACACACACACACACACACACACACACACACACACATACACACTGCTTTTTGGACAGATCCCATTACTCCCTGTTGACTGGAAGCTTCTAGAGGTACAGGATGGTATCCTGAACATTTTGGTTATCTTTACAGGGCCAGGAGTCTCCCCAGAGTGTAATAATAATAAATATTTATGGAACACGTGAGATAGTGTCTATGAAACACAGAATTTTCCACTCACAGTATTATTCTTGAGGCCCTAAATTTCTTACCAAAGAGCAAACAATAAACCCAATAGTATTTGTGATGGTGAACTTTATGTGTTAACTTTGTTTGCCCATGGTACCCAGATATTTGGTCAAATATTATTCTAGATGTTTCTGTGAAGATATTTCTAGATGAGATGAACATTTAAATTAAAAGACTTTGGATAAAGCAGATTACCTTCCATAATGTGGGTAGGACTCATCCAATCAATTGAAGGTCTTTGTAGAAAGAGACTGACATCACCAAAGGAAAAGGAGATTCTGCTAACAGACGGCCTTCAGACTTGAACTGTCAATCTACATTGAGTCTCCAGCCAGTTGACCTCACTACAGAGTTTGGACTTGCCAGCCCCCAGAATCGCATGATTCAATTCCTTAAAATAAATCCCTTTTTATGTTTGTATATATACACATATTATACACATCCTATCAGGTTTTTTCTCTCCAGTGAACCCTAACCAATACAATATTTACCTGGTTCTTTCTTTGTCCTGAATCTGCTACCCACTATGCATACACACTACTCATGACTCTGTTTCCCCAATATTAACCAGGCACCCACTATGTGGCCAGGAGCTAGAGTTGCAAAAGGTTAACTAGGAGGCAGCAAGAAACCCACAGTCTGAACTTGCCTTTGACCATGACCCTTTGAAGAAATAGACTACTTCTCAAACCTCTATAGTCATGGCCACACCATGAGAATTCATGAACATAAATGTAAGTTTGGGCCACATCCATGTTGTGAGGAGAGGACCATGATGACTTAAAAATAAAAATACAAAGTGGAGGAGCTTCCGGGTTGGCATATGTTGGTAAGCGGCACACTAGGAGATGGTGTGCAATCTCCAGCTCTTTCCCATCCTGTGCATCTCTTCCATTTGGTTGTTCCTGAGTTATAGCCTCATCATAAACCAGCAATCTAGAGCAAGATGGCAGAAGAGTAGGAGATCTAAATATTGTCAGGTCCCCGGACTTCAGCTAGTTAGTTATCAAACCATTCTGAACACCTACTCAACAGGAGATTGAAAAGAAGAAGAGCAGCAATTCTAGGAACAGAAAAGCAACGATTTTCTGGAAGGTAAAATATGCGGAGAAGTGAATCTGAGATGATATACGGGAAGATAGACCATGGGGCGGGGGGGGGGGGGGCTCCCAGCAAGCAGTGGAGCAGCAGAGCACAAAATCTGAACTTTTAGAAGTCTGCTCCACTGAGGGACATCACTCCAAAGGCTAAGCAGTGGGTGGAATCCTTGCAGGGACAGTATGGTCTCAGGACCCTTGGGTACACAAAAAGACCAGGGGTGTCTGAGTGCAGAAGAGCTCCCAGATATTGGAGCAGGGAAGCCAGCTGCAGAAACAGAGCTGAGGAGGGGCTCTCAGCTCAGGTTTACCTTAAACTGTGATTCAAGACACAGTCAGGCCACTGCTCTTCAAACAATGACCCCACAAGTGGCAGATGTGGGGAGACTCATCTTTCTCCTCCAGGAGGAGCAGCACAGGAGCATGCAGCAGGAATCTGCTGGGTTTGGAGACTCTAAATGGGGCTGTGCGCAGAGCTAGAAATGCTCCATTAGAGGCCGGGTGAGCATGGAGTGCAGCAGACACCAGGGAGATGGGAGGGATTGACTGCTTTTCTCTGAGGGCACACTGAGAAGTGGAGCCCTGAGCTCCTGGCTCCTCCAGGGCCAGAGATTGGGAGGTGGCCATCTTCATTGTCCTCCTCCAAAGCTGTAAGAAAAGCGTTCAGGGAACAAAAGCTACTGAGAGGGAACGCAAGCAGATTACTTATTCTGGCCCCTGGCAAGGGTAGTGCAATTCCACCTCAGGCAAAGACATTTGAGAATCACAGCAACAGGCCCTTCCCCCAGAAGATCAGCAAGAACATACAGCCAAGACCAAGTTCGCTGATCAATGAGAACTGCGGAACTCCAGAGCTAGGGGAATGCAACACACAGAATTCATGGCTCTTTTCCATAATTCTTTAGTCTTTCAACATTAAATTTTTAAATTTTTTCTTATTCTATTTTTTAAGTTTTTCCTTTTTCCTAACTTAACCTTTTAAAAAATATTTTGTCTTATCAATACCTTTTTTAAAAATCTCTTTTTAATTTTCATTTTTATAGTCATATCCTATCCCTTCATTGTATTTAACCTTATTTTTTGTATACATATAGGTTTTTCTTCCTTTGAGATTTTGGGATACAGTTTCTTCTAACAGATCAAAATATACCCTAAATTTAGCACATGGCTTTGTTATAGTATCCAGCCTGATCACATTCCTTCCTCTTCTTTTTTTTTTCTTTTTTCAACCAACTTCTTATCTTATCAATTCTTTTTCAGATTTAGAATCCTTTTTAATTTTCATCTTTTTAGAGTCATATACCATCCCTTCATCATGTTTACCCTTATTTTTGTATATATATGTTTTCTTTCTTTAAAATTTTGGGAGGCAGTTTCTTCTAACAGACCAAAAATCAAGTGTGTGGTTCTGTTATATTCACCAGTCTAATATATATAATTTTTTAAAATTTTTCTTTCTCCTTTCTTCTCCCCCTGGTTTTGGGTCTCTTCCAATTTGGTTATTGTATATTTTTCTGGGGTTGTTGCTACCCTTTTAGAATTTTGTTCTTTCATTCATCTATTCTTATCTGGATAAAATGACAAGGTGGAAAAACTCACCTCAAAAACAAAACAAGAGGCAGTATTGACGGCTATGGACCTAATCAATACAGAACTGGAGTTCAGAATGATAATTATAAAGATGCTAGCTGGACTCGAAAAAAGCATGGAACATACTAGAGAATCCCTTTCTAACCAAGTTGCAGTCAAAACTATTAATGAGGTGCAATCAAAACTGGGGGTTCTTACTGCTAGGATAAATGAGATAAAAGAGAGAATTAGTGATATTGGAGACAAAATGATGGAGAATAAAGAAGCTGAGAAAAAGAGAGACAAACAACTACTGGACCATGAAAGGAGAATTTGAGAGATAAGTGACAGCATAAGATGAAGCAATATTAGAATAACTGGGATCCGAGAAGAAGAAGAAAGAGAAAGAGGGGCAGAGGTATATTGGAGCAAATTATAGTAGCGAATTTCCCTAATTTGGTGAAGGGAATAAGCATCAAAATCCAGGAGGCACAGAGAATGCCCCTCAAAAACAATAAACATAGATCCACACCCCACCATTTAATAGTAAAACTTACAAGTCTCAGTGACAAAGAGAAAATCCTGAAAGCAGCTTGGGACAAGAGGTCTGTAACATACAATGGTAGAAATATTAGATTGGCAACAGACCTATCCACAGAGACCTGGCAGGCAAGAAAGGACTGACATGATATATTCAAAGCACTAATCAAGAAAAATATGCAGCCAAGAATACTATATCAAGCTAGGCTGTCACTAAAAATAGAAAGAGAGGGGCGCCTGGGTGGCCCAGTGGGATAGGCCTCTGCCTTCAGCTCGGGTCATGATCTCAGGGTCCTGGGATCGAGCCCCACATCTGGCTCTGTGCTCAGCGGGGAGCCTGCTTCCCCCTCCCTCTCTGTCTGCTGCTCTGCCTACCTGTGATCTCTCTCTCTCTGTCAAATAAATTTAAAAAAAATCTTTAAAAAAAAAATAGAAAGAGAAATTTAAAAGTTTCCAGGACAAACAAAAACTAAAAGAATTTGCAAACACCAACCCAGCACTACAGGAAATATTGAAAGGGGTCCTCTAAGCAAAGAGAGAGCCTAAAAGTAGTAGATCAGAAAGGAACAGAGACAATATACAGTAACAGTCACCTTACAGGCAATACAAGGGCACTAAATTCATATCTTTTTCTCGTTACCCTGAATGTAAATGGGCTATCTGAAACAGGGTATCAGAATGGATTAAACACACACACACAAACATCAATATGCTGTCTGCAATAGACTCATTTAGACCCAAAGACAGTGCCAGATTTAAAGCGAGGGGGTGGAAAACAATTACCATGCTAGGGGACATCAGAAGAAAGCTGGGTGGCAATCCTTATATCAGATAACTTAGATTTTAATCCAAAGACTATAATAAGAGATTAGGAAGGACATTATATCATACTTAAAGGGTCCAACAAGAAGATCTAACAATTTTAAATATCTATGCCCCTAACATGGGAGCAGCCAATTATATAGACCAATTAATAACCAAATCAAAAAAGCACATAGACAATAATACAAAAATAGTAAGGGATTTTAACACCCCCATCATTGAAATGGACAGATCATCCAAGCAAAAGATAAACAAGGAAATAAAGGCTTTAAATGACACACTGAACCAGATGGACATCACAGATATATTCAGAACATTCCACCCCAAAGCAACAGAATACACATACTTCTCTAGTGCACATAGAACATTCTCCAGAATAGATCACATCCTGGGTCACATATCAGGTCTCAACCAGTACCAAAAGATTGGCATCATTCCCTGCATATTTTCAGACCACAGTGCTTTGAAACTAGAACTCAACCACAAGAGGAAAGTTGGAAAGAACTCAAATACCTGGAGGCTAAAAAGCATCCTACTAAAGAATGAATGGGTCAAACAGGAAATTAAAGAAGAATTTTTAAAAATTCATGGAAACAAATGAAAATGAAAACACAACTGTTCAAAATCTTTGTGACACAGCAAAGGCAGTCCTGAGAGGAAAGTATATAGCAATACAAACCTTTCTCAAGAAAAAAGAAAGGTCTCAAATACACAACCTAACCCTACACCTAAAGGAGCTGGAGAAAGAACAGCAAAGCCTAGACCCAGCAGGAGAAGAGAAATAATAAAGATCAAAGCAGAAATCAATGAAATAGAAACCAAAATAACAGTAGAACAAATCAACGAAACTAGGAGCTGGTTCTTTGATAAGACTGATAAATCATTGGCCAGACTTAACAGAAATTAAAGAGAAAGGACCCAAATTAATAAAATCATGAATGAAAGAGGAGAGATCACAATCAATACCAAAGAAATACAAACAATTATAAGAACATATTATGAGCAACTATACACCAGCAAATTTGACAATCTGGAAGAAATGGATGCATTCCTAGAGACATGCAAATTATAAAAACTGAACCAGGAAGAAATAGAAAACCTGAACAGACCCATAACCAGGAAAGAAATGGAAGCAGTATTCAAAAATTTCACAACAGGGGGCACCTGGGTGGCTCAGTGGGTTAAAGCCTCTGCCTTCAGCTCAGGTCATGATCCCAGGGACCTGGGATGGAGCCCCACATCAGGATCTCTGCTCAGTGAGGAGCCTGCCTCTCCTTCTCTCTCTGTCTGCCTCTCTGCCTACTCGTGATCTCTGTCTGTCAAATAAATAAATAAAATATATATTTTTTTTAAATCTCACAACAAACTGAAGCCCAGGGCCAGACAACTTCCCAGAGGAGTTCTAGCAAACATTTAAAGAAGAAATAATACCTATTCTCCCGAAACAGTTCCAAAAAATAGAAATGGAAGGAAAACTTCCAAACTCATTTTATGAGGCCAGCATTACCTTGATCCCAGAACCAGACAAAGACCCCATCAAAAAGGAGAATTACAGACCAATATCCTTGATGAACATGGATGCCAAAATTCTCACCAAAATATTAGCTAATAGGATCCAACAGTACAATAAAAGGATTACTCATCAGGACCAAGTGGGATTTATTCCTGGGCTGCAAAGTTGGTTCAACATCCCAAATCAATGTGATACACTCCATAAATCAAAGAAACGACAAGAACAATATCATCCCCTCAAGACATGCAGAAAAAGCATTGACAAAGTACAGTTCCTTTCTTGATTAAAACTCTTCAGGGTTTAGGGATAGAGGGTATACACCTCAATATCATAAAAGCCATCCATGAAAAACCGACAGCAAATATCATTCTCAATGGGGAAAAACTGAGCTTTTCCCCTAAGGTCAGGAACATGGCAGAGCTGTCCACTATCACCACTGCTATTCAACATAGTACTAGAAGTCCTAGCCTCAGCAATCAGACAACAAAAAGAAATAAAAGTCATCCAAATAAGCAAAGAAAAATTCGAAGTCTCACTGTTTGCAGATGATATGATACTTTATGTGGAAAACCCAAAAGACTCCACTCCAAAACTGCTGGAGCTCCTACAGGAATTAACGTCAGGACATAAAATCAACGCACAGAAATCAGTTGCATTTCTATACACCAACAGCAAGACAGAAGAAATAAATTAAGGAGTCGATCCCCTTTACAACTGCACCCAGAACCACAAGATACCTAGGGGGGAAAAACCTAACTAAACAGACAAAGAATCTGTACTGAGAAAACTATAAAGTACTCATGAAAGAAATTGAGTAAGACACAAAGAAATGGAAAAACATTCCATGCTCATGTATTGGAAGAACAAATATTGTGAAAATGTCTATTCTACTTAAAGTGATCTACACATTTAATTCAATCCCTATCAAAATACCATCAATTTTTTTCAAAGAAATGGAACAAATAATCCTAAAATTTATATGGAACCGGAAAAGACCCTGAATAGCCAGAGGAATGTTGAAAAGAAAACCAAAGTTGGCAGCATCACAATTCCAGACTTCAAGCTCTACTACAAAGCTGGAATCATCAAGACAGTATGGTACTAGCACAAAAACAGACCCATAGATCAATGGAACAGAATAGAGAACCCAGAAATTGACCCTCAACTCTATGGTCAACCAATCTTTGACAAAGCAGGAAAAAAATGTCCAATGGAAAAAAAAAGACAGTCTCTTCAACAAATGGTGTTGGGAAAATTAGATAGCCAGATGCAAAAGAATGAAACTGGACCATTTACTTACACCACACACAAAAATAGACTCAAAATGGATGAAAGACCTCAATGTGAGACAGGAATCCATCAAAATCCTAGAGGAGAACATAGGCATCAGCCTCTTTAATCTCATCTGCAGCAACATCTTCCTAGAAACATGGCCAAGGGCAAGAATGAACTATTGGGACTTCATCAAGTTCAAAAGCTCTCTCACAGCAAAGGAAACAGTCAACAAAACCAAAAGACAACCGACAGAGTGGGAGAAGATATTCACAAATGACATATCAGTTAAAGGGCTAGTATCCAAAATCTATAAAGAACTTATTAAACTCAACAGCCAAAGAACAAATAATCCAATCAAGAAATGGGCAGAAGACATGAACAGACATTTCTGCAAGGAAGACATCCAGATGGCCAACAGACACATGAAAAACTGCTCAACATCACTTGGCATCAGGGAAATACAAATCAAAACCACAATGAGATACAACCTCACACCAGTCAGAATAGCTAAAATTAACAAGTCAGGAGGCAGTAGATGTTGGCGAGGATGTGGAGAAAGGGGAACCCTCTTATTGGTGGGAATGCAAGCTGGTGCTGCCACTCTGGAAAACAGTATGTAGGTTCCTCAAAAAGCTGAAAACAGAGCTATCCTGTGACCCAGCAATCGCATTATTAGGTATTTATCCTAAAGATACAAATGTAGTGATCCGAAGGGGCATGTGCACCCGAATGTTTATAGCATCAATGTCCACAATAGTCAAACCATGGAAAGAGCAAGATGTCCATTGACAGATGAATGAATAAAGAAGATGTGGTACATATATATAATGGAATACTATGCAGCCATCAACAAATGGTATTTTGCCATTTGCAATGATGTGGATGGAACCTAGAGGGTATTATGCTAAGCGAAGTAAGCCTATCAGAGAAGGACAATATCATATTATCTCTCTGATATGAGGAATTTGAGAGGCAGGGTGGGAAGGGAGAGAAAAAAATGAAACAAGATGGGACTGGGGAGGGAGACAAGCCATAAGAGACTCTAAACCTTGGGAAACAAATTCAGAGTTGCTGAGGGGTGGTGGGCGAGGGATAGAGCGGCTGCTTATGGACACTGGGGAGGGTATGTGCTATGGTGAGTGCTGTGAATTGTGTAAGACTGATAACTCACAGTCTTATACCCCTGAAGCAAATAATACATTGTATATGTGTTAATAAAATAAAGTAATATATTAATAAAATAAGATAAATACAAAGTGGAGATAATAGATCCAGGTCTAAAGCAGAAAAAACACGGCCTATAAGATTTAAGCTAGTGACCAAGAAGTAGCAAAAGTAGAGAGAAGAAGGTGGTAGAGAAGCAGAGATGAGTCGAAACTGACGAGGCTATCTCAGAATAATGCAGGGCTATCACATGGAAGGGTTTGATCCAAGGAGGACAAGGCACCACTTGGGGTTGATTGACCAGGCCACCAGGATGTCCAGAACCTCATCTGGACTGCAATATATAGCCTGAACTCAAGGGCACAATCCAGAGAAGTGAAACAGAAAAGGAATGATTACTTCTTCACTATCTAGGGGAATTGAGAGAGGAGGCTGCAGCTTGGACCAGGAATAGAAAAGAGTTGTTTAGGGGCAGCTGGGTGGCTCAGTAGGTTAAAGCCTCTGCCTTCGGCTCAGGTCATGATCTCGGGGTCCTGGGATCGAGCCCCGCGTCGGGCTCTATGCTCAGCAGGGAGCCTGTTTCCCTTCCTCTCTCTCTCTGCCTGCCTCTCTGCCTACTTTTGATCTCTGTCTCTGTCAAATAAATTTTTTAAAAAAATAAAAAAAGAAAAAAGAAAAGAAAAGAGTTGTTTAGAAAATGAAAGAGAGAAGGAATATAAAATTCTACAATGTTAAACCAGAGCCAGCTGGTCAGAATAACAAGACTGCAACTTAGCTACATGGGCAAAGTATTGAAGGCATGTAGTAGGTGCTCAACAAATATTTGGTGGGAAAAATTAATGGATAAACAAATGAAATCCTTGAGACATGGGGCCAGCTGAATGAAGGAGGAAAACCAAAGGAAAGTAGAAAGAAGGGCTGAATGCCAAGGAGGAGACCTCTAGATGGTGAGTGGTAGGAAGTTACCACTTCTGCTGGGGACTGCTTACTTCCTCATGCTGGTCCCATCCTGAGTTACTCATGTCAGTCTGACTTCTCAGTCCCAGCATCTAGGACGCACATCTGTCCCAAAGCTCAGGCTCAATCCTGCCTTTGCAGGTAACACTCAGGTATTCTTGAAGTTATCCAGAGCTGGTACTCTCCTTTTTCTCTTTTTCTTCCTTTTTTTAAAAAGATTTTATTTATTTATTTGACAGAGACAGCACAAGCAGGGGGAGCAGCAAGCAGAGGAAGAGGGAGAATCAGGCTCCCTACTGAGCAGGGAACCCAATGTGGGGCTTGATCCCAAGGCCCTGGGACCATAACTTGAGCCAAAGACAGATGCTTAACCGAATGAGACACCCAGGCATTCCCCTTTTCTCCTTTTCTGAAGCAGTTTTGTAATTATATAAGTAATATCTGGTCATTTATTGAAAATTAAGAAACACTATGACAAAGGAGAAATCACATTATTTTTATCATCCAAAACACAAATGCACACACACAACTAATAGTAAGTTATTTCTGATCTTCTTTTCTATATGTAAAGTTACATCCTGAAATGGTTATAACCATTCTACATATGTAACTTTGTATTTTTTTTACCTATTAATATTATATCTAAAATAGTTTCATGTGACATAATCTGATTATGTAAGAAATATGATGTTGAGGGTTTTTTATTATAATACACAGAACATAAAATTTTCCATCAATGACATTTAGTGTACTCCAAGGTTGTCCACCTATCACCACTATCCAGTTCTAGAATATTTTCATCACCTCAGAAAGAAACTTCTACACATTAAGCAGTCATTGTCCACAGCCCCCTCTCCCCAGCCCCCAGCACTCACTGATCTGCTTTCTGTCTCTATGGATTTGCCAACTCTTGGTATTTTACATAAATGGAATCATACAATACATGGCTTCCTTGGCTTAGCATAGTCTTCAAGGTCCATCCACATTGTGGCCTGTGTTAGCACTTCATTCCTTTTTATGTGATACTGTTTTAAGTTCTACTCTTTGGCTCAAAACTCTTGTATGGCTCCCCATTGACTATCCAAATCAAGTCTGAGCTCCCTCACATGGCACTCACTATTCTACAAAATCCGGTCCGCCCGTCTTACCTGCACCAAACTACACTGCTTGCTGGCCCCTGCACCTCTGCCTAAGCCCCAGTCTCTGCAGCTCTAAACCCATGGTTCTCAAAGTATGGTCCCCAGAGCAGCTGCAGGAACATTACCACTTGGGAAACTGTCATAATAACTGAGAGACCCAGTTCTGTGGGTTGATTCTGATGAATATTAAATTTGAGAGCCATGGGTCTAAATCACACCAGTCCTCAAAGTCTGGCTCATATGCTGTGTCCCTGAAACCTCGGCTTTCTCTCTCCTCTTACTTCCCATTGGACATTTTCCTATCTCCTTGAGAGGATTTCTCACTTTTTACACTATGTTGTAGTCATATCTCCACCACCAGAACACGTTGAGTTATTTAGTTTATCTAAACACTGAGAAGGGGTCTGGAGAAGATGATTTTGAAGGTTGTCTCCTGCTGAGATTTCAGGCATGAACTCCCAAGGACAGGTTTGGAACTTCTATACATCTTCTGTTGCACATTGTAGCTGAAAGTGGGGCTCCCCCGTTGTATGGGACAGACTTTCATCAACCTGCAGCAAAATGAGAAGAGAAAAAAAAGATAAAATAATAAGCTTCCTTTACACCAAATGTATCCAAGTATATTATCCTGAGGTTATAACTTCCCTGTTTTGCGGGTATTTAAATGTCCTTTCTTTTTTCAAGTAGGCCCAGCATAGAGCCCAATGCGGGGTTTGAGATCATGACCCCAAGATCAAGACCCACGCCAAGAGATCAAGAGTCGGATGCTTAACCAACTCAGCCATCCAGATGCCCCAAAATGCCCTTTCTCTTATGAATGACAACAGTCATAGAGGGGATGTTTGGACTTCAGGGGTCTTATTTGGGTTTCTGTTGTTTTTGCTTACAAGTCTATTATCAGATATCAGGTGTTCTCATTGTATTGCTCTGTCTGGAAACCCATGGCCTATCAAGATGGTGGGCATGGGAGGAGCTCAGGCAGGGAAGTGTTTAGAAGCACCGCTCTGGAACCATCTGGGAATGCCTGGCTTCTACACAGTTCAGGAGCCCTCACTGGGCCATATTCAGCTTCAAAACTGCTCTCCCATACCAAGTCAGAGCCTGCTATAAATGTGTCAGAGCCATAGCTCAGAGATCACAGAGCTCAGCTAAGAACGAGATAAGGCAGAGGGAAACCCACTGCTGGGGAGATAAGGATTTTCAACATGCAAGATGGAAAGCAGTTTGAAGGAAAGCAAACCTCCTACATTTCAGCCTTGTAGGTTTATGCACGTGCACACACACACATACACACACACTAACTAGAGCTATAAAAACAGCTGATGAGTACTTAAAATCTGAACTTTGAGAAATTGCAGATGGAATGTCTATGAAAGTCCTGAGATTTTTTTT
>RCUC01148889.1:0-60515 GCA_003697995.1 Taxidea taxus jeffersonii | reverse complement strand
AATTTAACAGATATGCTCTTGGCTTAAAAATAAAAGAAAGGGAAGAAGATATTGAGAACTTTATCTAAATGGGTTTTGATTTGTAGGAGAAAGTGTAGGTTTAAAAAGGATTTTGGTAAAAGCTCTGAGGTTGCCAGACCCATTCAAGGCTCTCAAACCATCACCTTATATTAAGGACAGGCCAAAGAAAACTGCCAGGAGCTTTCCAAGAAGCTGACTTGCAAAGTGAAACCAGGACTTGGGTCACTGAGTGAAAAGGTACAAGCTTTCCTTTAGAAGAAACCAAAAGACCCAGTCTTGACCAAAGGTTTAGAGGTCTTGAAATCCTGCTCTTTTTATCCCATATATGTGATAGTGACTCATTATATGATTTTTTAAAAGATTTTATTCATTTATTTCACTGACAGAGATAGGCAGAGAGGCAGGCAGAGAGAAAGGGAAGCAGGCTCCCCGATGAGCAGAGAGCCCGATGCGGGGCTCGATCCCAGGACCGTGGGACCATGACCTGAGCCGAAGGCAGAGGCTTTAACCCACTGAGCCACCCAGGCACCCATGATTGTTTTTCTTTGAACTTTCCTAAGAGATGCCTTCGCCCATCCATGAATATTCTCTCTACCACCCACAGGCTAACCCACTTGGCCCATTCCAAGGACTTTCATTTCCTCCAAAACACCCTTTATTTTAGGCTGGACACAGTATGAGGACGAGGGAAGGCGGCTGGATTAGGCAGGATTATCAATATCACATCCTTTATTTTATCATATGTAAATGTAGGTATTAAGTATCTTACCAAAATGATGTTAGATTGAGATAAAAATATGTTTGGGGGGAAAAAGGAACATATTTGGAAGTGTTATGCCATCTGTGGACTTGTAGGCTTCTTTTTTTTAAATATTATTTTTAGAAACAATGACTGACTCATGGAACTTCTATTTCATGTGTGGAATCTATCAACATGCTCCCAACATCATATTGTAGATACAGAAATGAACAGTTCCTATTTCTACAGCGTTTGCTTGTGTCCCAAGGTTTTCACAGTAGCTGTGAAGAGCAGGCATGAGATCAAATTACACTCCAGCACCATCTCATCATCTTAAGAGACAAGCACATTTTGGGGCACCTGGGTGGCTCAGTGGGTTAAGCCTCTGCCTTCGGCTCAGGTCATGATCCCAGGGTCCTGGGATCGAGCCCCGCATCGGGCTCTCTGCTCATCGGTGAGCCTGCCTCCCTCTCTCTCTGCCTACTTGTAATCTCTGTCAAATAAATAAATAAAATCTTTAAAAAAAAGAGAGAGAGACAAGCACATTTTAATCTGCTTTTACTCATCCAGATGTCCACCTGGATGTAGTTGAGGACCAAAGCGTTGGTAGCAATGACTAATGCATTAAGTTTATGGTCACAAGATCCCCAAACGAAAAACTACAGGTGGACACTTAAGCCATCTGATGTTTCTCCAAGAACCCAAGAGGCAGATGTTTTAGGAGATGCCTTCATGCCAGTCTTCCCGCTTGTCTCAATGTCTAGTGTGTAAATGCACATAATCTCAGCGTTTCAGGTTGCAAAGGGTGAAAAATGGCCAGGGGATAGCAATGGAGTATTTATCCTGGGTTTTGATTTGGGTGCCTGTCCATTCACCTGGTTTTTGTAGGGTAATCTCAATCACAAAAGCTGCTGTTCCATTTTTCAAGGATATTTTCCTGAACTGAGATCCATCTCATGAATGGTGTTTTAGGTTTTAATCTTAATCTTAATCTTAAAGATTAATCTTAATCTTAAAGGTGACACCCTAAAAAGGCTCTAGGTGGTTTTATATTCTCTTATAGACTTTCTTTAAACTATATTCCTCATGGATGTATAGAATTACACCTTCAACACCTTTGTAAGTAAGGGAGAGGTTTTTAAATACAGATGAGCACCTGGTTTTCTGAAACTCAGGTTCTTGACAGAGTTTCAATTATTCAATCCATTCAATGTTAATCATACCCTTTTAATTGCCCCTGGGGAAAATAGTCAAACATTCTTTGTAGATCAACTTACCTTTTTTTTTTAAAGCATAAAATCCAGTCTTACACATTCGAAAAGCTTTCTACAGTACAAATTTAGGTTTTTGAATTTCTGAATCTAGGCCCCAATAAGCAAAAGCCTCAAAGGACATATAGCTTGTTGGGAATGCTTACCCAAGTGAACAAGTTCCTGTTTTGTTTCGTTTCTTTAATGAATTCTAATGAAACAGTCCTTGTGATTTTTGGTGGCTAGAGAAAAATGGAGACTTTCAATCCACCCTTCCCCATCTGCTTCCCCCGCGTCCCCTCTTTCTAGCTAAATGTTTTTCCCAATTATGTAGTCAAACACTGGAAATTGCTCAACCTTGATCTATTTCACGGCCCCTTGTTCTAGAAGCCCTTGTGGGGCGTGGTCAGGCGGGGATGAGCTGACTTCCCAGGGGCAGCCCCCATCTGGGTGGATTGTAGGGTTAGTATTAAATGCAGATTCATTTTCTCCTTTGCCTGCACCTTCTATTATGGCCTCATAAAAGAAATCAGCTCTCTTATTTCTTTCATTGAGCCTTTATTTGTATAGCCATGTTAGTTTAAAAGGAAGCCTGCTTATAGCTGCTCACAGCTTGTTAATTTCCAAGTTAGAGTTTTTGGAAAAATCTTCAGAACGTCATTTCCCAACCTCTAAAGTCAAACTGCTCTGTATTTGAAAAACATTTTCAAGTTGAACAAAACATTTTTCCCCTCTGATTTCAGTGCCTGTGAATGCCAGAAGAAATTTAATTTTTAAAGAACAAAAACTAACATCTTTTTCTAGTTAAATCTGCACATATGCAATACAATGAATTCATACGCGCCGCAGTGCGCACGCGCGTGCACGGAAGCTCGACGCAAGATTTGCATGCTTGATGTCTGCCATTGCCTTTGTGCCCAAACTAGGATGAGTCTTGAACCCTCAGTGAATCCCTCTGCCCCCTCCTCGGCCTGAAGGCCAAATGATTCATAGTGACTCAGCCTTGGAGTGGGTCCACCTATCTCCCTAAGGACCCTTTTCATAGGGAGCCACTATTGCTCTTCATGGATGACCCCAAGAAAAACCAGCAGGAGCTAACCCAGTCAAGGTGTAGGGGGCGCCTCTCCGGGGAAATATTATAGGGCCAGATGCATTGTCGAAGTCAGAACATAGGACTGAAGACTGACTGTCCGGAAAGACTCATCCGCATCAATATATTTTATAATTGCAAAACTCTCAAAATAAAGGGGCCCTGTGGTTATTTTGTTCAAGTCCATGTTTCATAGATGGTCGAGCCCAGAAATGTCATTTGAGGAGTCATTAGTAAACTTTGGACTACCATAGGTTGCATACCTTGAACAGCCTGCAAGCTAGGAGCACATCCCAGCTTGCCCAAACCCATGCTGTGTAGGGAATAGGGAGCAATTTTCACTTGGATTAGAATCCAAGTCTCCTAATTCTTAGGGCAAACCATCCTTGCATTCAGTTATTCCTTTTTTTTTTTTTTTTTTAAGATTTTGTTTAATTATTTGACAGAGATCACAAGTAGACAGAGAGGCAGGCAGAGAGAGAGGAGAAAGCAGGCTTCCTGCCGAGCAGAGAGCCTGATGTGGGGCTCAATTCCAGGACCCTGGGATCATGATCTGGGCTGAAGGCAGAGGCTTTAACCCACTGAGCCACCCAGGTGCCCCTCAATTATTCCTTTTAAGCTGAAAGATTCCTGAGTCATCCCAGTTCACTCTTTTTCTTCTGTATTCATGCATGAATGCTAAGTCCTGTTTAATGTTCTAGCACATCATTTATCCCAAAGCAGTATGCAAACCCTATGCTGTGGTCAAACATTGTGTGGCTGGGCCAGCAAAGAGATGGAAAAGGTGAACTGCCCTCCAGTCAATAAAGGAGGTAGAATTTAGGAAACTTTTTCTTATTTTCTTGCTTTTTGTATTAATGGGGTTCACTACTTATCAAATGAAAAAAATAAAATTGAGCATGTTAAATACATTAAAAAGTGGAGGTACACTCAACATATTTAAGGGAAAAGGCTAGTGCGGAGGGCAGTGGCCCGTGGCCAGGATTCGGGGACCAGAGAGTCATGGGTTCAAACCCTATCTCTGCTCTCATTGCTTCTTTGCCTTTAGAAGGAGAATAACAACAGTGCCTCTAACGTGCTCAGTAATGTCTGTAAGTCCATTGTCTGCATCTAGCACAGAGCTGGGACTCGACAAGTGATGGCCGTCACCACGCTGAGTCATCATGGTCTTGAAAGCTGGCATGGAAGCTGTGCTCCTGGGAGGAACACATTGCTTACGCATCTGAATCTTAGGCTGTCATGTACTCATAAGCACTTATACTGTGGCTCCTTGAAAATTACATATTCTCTTCACCTCACAGGGGACAAGATAAGAGCACATGGGCTGCACCCAGACCCCCGAGGACAGTCCTGGAGCTGGGGCTCTGATGCCAGCAGATGGACCGGAGACAGGGCTGGGGCCTCTGGAGCCCATAGGGCCAGCAAGCCTCAGTCTCCCAGATTAACCTTCAGATGACCGAGGTCCAACTCCCACCGAGCAGGCCTAGTGCCTCCTGGCTGCTGTGTGTGCCGGCAGAGGCTACCAGAGCACAAGGGCCTGACTGGGGCTGGTGGCAGCCAGGCCTCCCACTGAGGACAGCCTCCCTCGCTGTCTGCCCCCGGGGGTGGGTGGGTAAGGCTGCGACTACCTCCTCTGGGAAGCTCTGGTGCTGCCCCGCTGAAAGGACGGGGAGGAGAGAGAGGACAGCCAGCAGGTTAGTAAGACTGGGTTTGTCTAGTAAGTCTCAGGCTTCCAGAAGATTCCAGAAAATTCCTAACTAAAGCATAACCTTCCAGCTATAAACAGGTAGAGCTCTTAACTACTGAAGGCCTTTCCTTCCCCTTCCCAGCAAAGGTTAAACTTCCCCACCCTCAAAAGCTCTGGGAGAGCTGCTGAGGAAAGTAAGGCTCCTCATCCTCGCACTGAGGGGCCCACAGGCGCAGAACACACGGCTGATGAAGGTGCCCGGGGACCAGAAGCCTGGGAAACACAAGGCACGCAGGGCATGGTGGTGACAAGAAAAAGGCTGGCCTTCCCCAGGAGGTTGTCTCCTCAGGCGAGGATAGTCCCCTGAGGGTCAAATCACCACCTCCTCGGTAAAGGGCCACTGTTATATTTGCTCCTCCTTTTCCACTTGGCTGTTCTGCACGCTAGGGCAAGGACGTGGAGCGTGGGCCCAGGTATGGCAAGCCCACGGGTGGGCAGGCAACAGACCTCAGGGTTCCAGCCCTGAAACAAAGCTACCAAAGCCCTTCTCCACCCTCCTGGGCTCCAGGTCTTCTGGAAAAGTGGAACAGATCTGGGGCACATGGTCTGACCAGTGGGTTACTCACAGGGACCCCCACACAGAGAACTGAGGGGTGAATGCCTGGGAAATCTGTGAAAAGGCTGTCGGACCCCACAGGGCACTTGTAAAGGAGACGTTCCAACCTCGCAGGCCCAGCGTGTTTCCCGAAGAATTGGATATGG
This sequence comes from Taxidea taxus jeffersonii, assembly GCA_003697995.1. NCBI lineage: Eukaryota > Metazoa > Chordata > Mammalia > Carnivora > Mustelidae > Taxidea > Taxidea taxus. The sequence continues at coordinate 54,966 of RCUC01148889.1, read as the reverse complement.
TGGGTCGGGTGGTGAATGAGCGAAGTGCAGCCACATTTCAAGCAAGAGGAGAAGGACCTGGAGTCTGGATCTAGAACCAGGGGTGAACCCTCCCTGTGTTACTCACTGGTTCTGTCCCTGTGGGTAAGTCACTTAACCCTTTGGGTTTTGGTTTACTCATCTGCAAAGTGGGGTTCATAGATATAAAAGGTCTGGCGTGGAGAGGAAGGTCTATAAGCAGACCCATTTCAAGAATACAGCTTTGCAAATGGAATTGATTGGTAGGGGGAAAAATGAGTTAAAATTTAATTTGAAAATTTTATCTGAAAGACTGCCCCCCACCACCCGTGGCCTGTGGATTAGGTGACAGGGAGGGAATCTGGGACAAAAGTCCTGTCCAGGAGGGTACTTTGTGTAAAGCCCTGCAGGGACTGTCCCACAGGCAGAGGCGGGCAGCAGCCCCCAACCCCCTTACTGGGGCCACTCCAGTGAATTCAGAGAGTCCCGAATGCCTTTTGCTCCTCCCAGCCCGTCTGCTTCTCACTTTCTGCTCTGGACAGGACTTGGTGAATGCTATTTGGTATTGTTTGTTTGTTTGTTTGTTTTTATGTAAGACCTGAAATGCTACCAGAAAACCATAAGGGAGCCGAGAAGGACTAACTGCACACCAAACTCTATGAAATATTTAGCGTTTGGCATTATTTTAGGAGCTCCATAAAGCTTGCCATTTGCAACCACGTGGAGGGGACTAGAGGGTTTTATGCTAAGCGAAATAAGTCAGTCAGAGAAAGACAACTGTCATATGATCTCACTGATATGAGGAATTTGAGAAACAAGGCAGAGGATCATAGGGGAAGGGAGGGAAAAATGAAACAAGATGAAACCAGAGAGAGAGAGACAAACCATAAGAGACTCTTAATCTCAGGAAACAAACTGAGGGTTGCTGGGGGGGTTGGGGGGGAGGGATGGGCTGGCTGGGTGATGGGCACTGGGGAGGGTATGTGCTATGGTGAGTGCTGGGAATTGTGTAAGACTGATGAGTCACAGACCTGTATCCCTGAAGCAAATAATACATTATATGTTAATTTAAAAGAAAAAAAAAAGAGAAGCAGCGGCTCCATAAAGGCATCCTGCCTCCAGGCCCCTGGGGTTTCTAACAAACAACTTCATACCTAACTAAGCTCTAAAGCCATCATATACCCACAAGATAAATTAAGTGGTGCATTTAGAAGGGATACTTGGAAAGGGGAGGCCGCTATCTGGGAGGATTACAATTCTGTTCAATCAAAACAGAACCAGACCGAATCCAGTACTGCAGTCCTAGGGGGCAGGGAGCAGGGACAGTAATTGGGGGTCAGGGTGGCAGGAGGAGTAGGGAAGAATGTGGGCACATTTTTCAGGCATCATATGATCATAAAAGAGAAGGGGGGGATCATTTTTCCAGTAATGAGAACGATCCACGATCCAAAGAGAGACCCAAATTATCTGTTCCACCAGATCTAAGCTTTTGTTTTTTTAATTTTAAAATTTTTTAACAGAATATTTTTTTATTTTTTATTATTATTTTTTAAGATTTTATTCACTTATTTGACAGAGAGAGATCACAAGTAGGCAGAGAGACAGGCAGAGAGAGAGGGAAGCAGGCTCCCTGCCGAGCAGAGAACCCGATTCGGGGCTCGATCCCAGGACCCTGAGATCATGACCCGAGCTAAAGGCAGCGGCTTAACTCACTCAGCTTTTCTTTTTTTTAAACCCAGACTAAAACCAAACTATTTCCTTACTGTGTTTCAAAACCAAACCAATACAGTTTGCATATGAAACCCCCTAGAGCCATTTACTTAATATTTAACTAAAACTAAATTAAGAGATGCTACTTCAGAGAAACTGGGCAGCATTTTTGCCGCCTAATTCTGCTTCATTCAATGCAAGTTAGCATGGGTTACAATCTGGCCAGTGTTGAATACTTTTCAAGACTCATTAATCTCAGGCAAGAACCAATTTAATGAGCAGGGCAATCTTTTGAAGTGAACGGTGGTAGTGATTTAAACAGAGGATTAGGAGCTAATCACATTTAAAGTCATCTCTGGGCACTAAAAAACCCTGGATGAGGGGAGTGAATTACAGAGACTGGGCAGCCGTTCCCCTCTTCTTCTTACTCCCCTGTGGGACAGGCAGATGGCAGCCTGCCCATGTCCAGAGTCAGGGCTCCATTCTGCCCACTGTGACAGGTTATCACAAAGTTTGCCTCTTAACCAACTGATGGGTCAGCTTTATAAAATATTACTCTAGACTCCACAGCCGTTAGACACTGTCTAGATCATGGGCATAGTGTAAGTGTAAATTTCAGGTCTGCTTTGTACCACAGATATCAGCTAGCTAGTGTTCAGTAATCAGCATGTGAGCCACGTGAAATGCATCATTTCAAACTTGAGCTCTCCAGTGTGAATATGACTGAAAAGACTAGGAACAGAAGGGCCTGGTAAAAAGAAATCTGCTCAGATTCCTTTTATATTCACCAAGCAATTAAGCATTTTCTTTTAAAGTGTTCCTTCGATCCTGTTGGACACAAACAGCAGGCAGCCTAACAATTATTCGGCAATGGATTGGATATGGATGTCAACTGCGCTAACACTGAGGGGATTCACCGCAAAGAGAAAATATTAGTAAAGCCACATTAGCATTTGGTCTGCAAAAGAGAGGACATGGGTTTGGTTTTTGTTTTTTTAAATGTGATCTGGCCCAGAACTGGCTCTTCTGCTTCTTACCCCACACCATAGCTGAAGCTCTTCTAAGTCTCACACAGCAGACATAGAAAGAAGACTCGTGACCATGTTGTGTTGCAGGCCTCCGAGGATGGTCTAGCTGAGTCCTTTCATTTGAGAACTAGGGGCAATGCTGGCTGGAATCCTCACCTGCCTTGCGCAGGTTTCACTGCAAGGATTACAGTTCAAGTCTTGATATTCCAACCTGGCCCATGGCTCTGTGCCCCAATTAACTGTCTGTCCCCACCCCCCGAAATAGCTGTTTGGGCACGAGATGGCTGGAATCACGAGACTTACTGAGCTGGGTCCGATGGTCTTGAAAATCTAAAGGAAAAGGCAGCTGGGAGGTGACCAGCTGGCAAGAGGAGGAAAAGCAGCAGGTACGTGGGGTCCCAGCTTCACTGAGCAGAGGACCACGCTGTCCACAGGAGTCTGGCCCTGTGACATTCTGGCTCTCGGATTCCCTGGAATCTTACGCCAAGCCCCCTTTTCCTGAGCAACTTTGAGTGGGTCTCTGTTTCTGGAAACCAAACAACACTACCTATAAACATCAGCCTGGTGTTCCTTTCATGGTATTACAGGGCCAGGTCCTTCTGACCAGACCTCAGAGCTGAGGATGGAAGCAGAAGAAGCACCCCCCACATCCCCCCCACGCAGACCTGGCTTCCAATCAGGGATGTCAGCTGAAGCCGTGGATTCTTAGAAGAGAGATGGACTCTGCCTAAAAACGTCCAGAAGCAGCCATCAGAAAAACTGTCAGAATAGTTTGGATAGGGCAATAATGTCTTAAAAGTAATCATACTTAAAAATGGTGGGGATCAGATCTTTTGATGTTAGGAAAAAAATTTGCAAATTTTCTCATGTGCAAACTTGCCATGTTTACAAATGAGAAGCATGTTTACAAGTAGAAAAAAAAGGCAAGGAAAAACTCGAGGCAAATTTTAACTTTATTGGCGTTCAGGCAGCAGGAACCAGGTTTTCTAAGGGCCAGTCACTGGAGTAAGCTATTTATGGCCAAAGAAACTACAAGCCAGAAAGATTAGGTGCCTGAAATTAGGAATCCCAAATTCAAATGCCTGAAAGGGGCCAGGGTGGTCACAAAGGGTAAGACAACAGGGAGTGGTGAGGTCTGTGCCCATATCGAACACCCAGCAGAAAAGCACTGAAATTCAATTTTTGTAAAAGATTTATTTATTTTACAGGGTGGTGGAGGGGCAGAGGGAGAGAGACAGAGAATCCTCAAATAGACTCCCTGCTTAGCATGGAGCCCAGACGTGGGCCTCGATCCCAGGACCCTGAGATCACGACCTGAGCCAAAATCAAGTCAGACACTTAACCAATGGAGCCACCAGCTGCTGTGAAATTCAATTTTAAAGGACTTTAAGTCACTATTAATGACACCATAAATTTAAATACCATTTCTCAAAGTCTCAAACTTCTAAAAATCTTATCTGTAAAGATACATGGTCTCTGATCCATGGAAAAAATCAATACCTCAGGATCATTTTATAACTGATGAAAAAATCCATTTGAAAACTAAAGCCTCTCTTTAAAAAAAAAACACTCAAAAGGCAGACTAACAATTCATGGAGGAGTTCATACAAAAGGCTAATAAAACTCTGAAAAATGCTTTCATCTTCGCTCAACTATATGAAATGAAAATTAACTGAGAAGGGTCGTGAGATCAAGCCCCACGTTGGGCTCTGTGCTCATTGGGGAGTCTTCTTGGGATTCTCTCTCCCTCTCCCTCTGCCCCAACCCCCCATTCTCTCTCTCTCAAATAAATAAATAAATCTTTATGCCCCTCCCCCCAAAAAAGAAAATTAACTGAGATAACTTTTCTTTCTATTGGTGAAATTAGCAGTGATAAAAATCTGAGAATGCATGCATGAAGTTTATGAGGAAAAGTCAAAAGGGGTACTCACACATGATGGGGATGCTGATACCAAAATATTTCTAGGAAAATAATTTAGCAACAATGCTCAGCGATTCTATGAACTCTGTGTGTCAGAAGGAGTTTTGCTCCCTTAGGAATAAACCAAATGTTTCCTAGTGGATGTAATTGAATCTCATTTTGGTTTGGTCAGGACAAAGTCAAAGACAAATTTGTGGCTCAACTTTGAATCAGCAGGCTACATTTCATTTCAGACTAGGCCTTTATCTCCTAATTTATCCCTATTTCCCTTAATCTTGCTTTCCCCATTTTTACTTGCATCTCATTCTGAATTCCAAGAGATATCTTAAAAGAGACAGTATAGAAATAAATGAAATAACATAAGAACAGAGAAAAAGGAGCTTCCCAAGGATGAACTGTTGTATCAACATTTGCATTGCTATTTTACTAAATGGAGAATGACTTGATTTAGCAGAAAGTGAGATTTTGCCTCATGTTACAAAGCCGACCACCATGCAGATTCAATGAAATGGCCTCTCATCTTTTTGAGACACATCAATACTACTTTAAAGCCTTTATTTTTTGGTGGGGCTGCCACCACACCAAAGTGGAAGACAAGAGATGGGACAGTCACTCTGGACAGTGACTCTTCCTAAAGCACGGTCTACCATGTCTTTTCACAAGAATCTAGGTCAATAACCATTCATAGTCATCTCTGCTCCGTGAAATCCAATGGTGGAATCCAATGCCAGGTTAAACACCCTGATAAGTGACAGAAGAGGGAAATGATGACTTGACTGATGTCTTTCAGCTAACTAAAAAGGCTCACTTGTCTAAATTTTCTGGGATAAAATACTTTGACTTGTCAAGAAAGTTACATAAAAGACACTTAGATAGAACACAGAGTTCATAAATGTCAGATGGGCAAACCTGAAACACAATCATAGCAAATACGCAATACAAGGTAGCTTTGGGGGCACCTGGCTAGCTTAGCTGGTAGAACATGCACTCTTGATCTTGGGGTTGTAAGTGCGAGCCCCAGGTTGTATGTAGAGATTACTTAAAAATAAAATCTTAAAAAAAAAAAAAAAGAGGGTAACTTTGGGCAAGTGATTTTAATGCTTAAAGCCTTGGTTTTAACACCTCTTTAAAAAAAAAAAAAAGAGGAGAACCTCTTCATGTCATTTAGCTCTGTTCTAAGAACTGACAGCAGCAGCTGCCTCCAGCCCTCGAGGACCTGGAAGCCAGGATCAAGTCCACTCAAGCCAATGTGATCTCGGGTGAGTTATTCAGTCTTTCTAGATACCAGTTTCTGATCTATAAAATGGGCTGGCTAGCACCACCTCACAGAATCGCCCGCAGGGTTCAAGGAGGTAAAAATACCGAAGGCATCGTCACAGTGAGTTGTAGTACGACGCTGATGCACTCAACGTAGGCTATGGCTCATTATTATTTGAAGCATTACTATCCCGATCTATAAAATGATGAAAATGATACTCACCCATTGTTATGAAATCAAATAAGATAATGAACACAGATGCCAATAAAAACAATAGAAGATGTACTGTGTTGCGGGGTGGGGGAATAGGATTTCGACGAGGAAGTGCTTACTAGAACCATAAATTCTGCTAAGCTACCTCAGATGGTATGAGTCACCCCTGCGATAACAATTTTTTAATGCAATAACACCTGTTGGGATTCCGTCCAAGGACAACTGTCAAACGGACAGAAAATCTCACAAGAGGTTTAGCGCTCCTGAACACAGTTTCCTTTCCAAGCCTTTTGGACAAGAGAAGATGTTTAATGCTAGGAGGCTTCGCGCTCTGCCCTGTGTCATTAGCGTGGCTGCATCCTCACTCCCTAAAGACCCATGTCCCTTCTGCCAGAGAGGCTGCCTCAAAGGAAGCTGGTTCCCTGGGAGGGCCTCACTGTGCTCCATCCTGCCATCCCTCCCAACCTCCCCTCACCCACCAAACCCACCAGGGAATCCCCTTCCCTTCCTGCCTTCCCCATAGAGCCAAACCAAGCATCTCTTATTATCTCTGCAACCAATACAGAACTCCCTCCTCCCAACCTCCCAAAGTACCTTTCCATCTAAGTCTCTCGGGCCGCTGCTCGCTCGCTTGCTTGCTCGCTCTCTGTCTCTCCCCCTCGCGCCTCCTGTCTCCCCCACTCCTATCTCTCCCCCTCCATCTCTGCTTGTCCCTGTCCCTCACTGTTCATATCCGTCTCCTAAAATGGCCTCCACTGTCTGCACAAGGAACTACTAGGAATTCACTGCTTCGAGGATCCAACTGACCACGCAGGACATGGAACCTCAAGCCTGGTGGCCTGTGGACCTGAGCACACAACCCATTTTTAAAAGCAAGGAACATGTCACCAAAGCACAAGACAATCTACTACTCAAAGGTTGCACTTTTCCTTTCTCAGGCAAGGATCTGATCTGCTCACTCTCTGACAAAAGACTGGTAAATTCTACCTCACACAGGAAATCCTTTGGGCACTTTGAAAGGAAGACTCCACAGTGAAACGTAACAACCAAAACGACAATCAGAGAGTCCCCTGACTACCATCCGGTGTAAAGATTCTCTCAGCTGCTCAGGAAAAACGGCCCACTCTCGGTGGGGGAGACAGCAGGCCTTGAGTCGATGGCATACGTAAACAATTATAAAAGAGTTTTATGTCATCTGCCTCACTCAACCTTGGAAAACTGATATATATTCATATGCACACACATATAGAAAGTAAATGACAGGGAGGAAACTCAAGCACCAAGCCCCTTCGCTGCATTTCAGAAACCTATACAATGATCAGCCCCATGCGCACTCCTTGCCCTCCCAGCGGAGCCGGGACGGCCCTGCTCTGCAGGTCTCGGAGGGACAGCAGAAAAAAGCATGTATGAGTGATGACACCAACTTCCGCCTTTTGCAAGAAGCCTATACTTTTGCAGAGTCTCAGGTTATACTCTCACTCATACAGGAGCTAGATTTCAGAAGGGGACTGCTTGGGAGACAGGGATGGGGAAAGGAACCAGTAGCTTGTAGGTTTAGAGAGAAAAGGAGAAAAAAAAAGTCAGGAAGAATTTGGGGCCAAATAATCATAACCATAAGCCCTGGAGACCTTAGTGGTTAAAGCTCTAGGCTAGAGGCTTCAAACCAATCCTTGTACATGTGGACTTCAAGGATTCTTTGTTCAGCTGACGCATAATGTTTTAAAGATGTACGCCTACATTTTTAAAAAAATGGGAGGCTTCCCACGAAAAACACATCTAGCCACTCCAGCCCGTTTGCTTCAGGGCCGTCACAGGTGGAACTGAGAGGCGGCTGCTCCCCAGTGCCCCTAGTGGCCACATCGTGACTCTCACTGACACCCCCCACTCCCCCTACCACCCTTCCAACCATCCCCACCACTCTCCCAACCCAGGACTTCACCCCTTGATTTCCCTTCCCCTGTCCTAAAAGACATGTGAGGTTATGGTTTCTGAGGCCCCTTGAACTTGGTCTACAAATGAGAAAAATAAAGCCCCGAGTGGTGGAGTCATTTAAGATCACACAGCTTTTCAGAGCAGAGAACCCAGATCCCTTCACACAGCCAAGTGTTCCTGAACTGTCGTTTTCAGCACAGAATCTTGAGTTGTGGAAACAGCCATGCTGGCAGCCTTGCCCTGATGTGCCCCCACCCAGGGAAGCAGTCTGACCTCTGAACTGGCTGATCATTAAAACTCCTTCACCTTCACAGACTAGTCACTAAGCATTACCACGTTCAAGCAGCGAGCGACGGGTAGTGTCCTCCCACATACCAGGCCCCTAGTCCCAAGCTTCTAAGACCACTTGGATTGATTAGCCAACAGCTTCTAGTTTCAGTTTTGGGTCAGATTGTACTAAAATTGGCCTCTTGGCCAATTTTATGCCCCTACATGGGTTCTCAGAAACGTCCTTTCTTCTCTGCACCTCACGTCTTTGCTCTTCTGGGTTCATTCCTGCAAACAGAGGTGTGTGCCAATGTACACGCGTCACAGGTTTGTCTGGGTTTTGCAAACAAAACAAGTTGTGTTCATAGCTTTTAAATATTCCCAAAGTAAATCATATAAAAATTTAATTCTAAGTGATTAAAAAAAAAAAAAAGAACACATATGCAAAGTACTTGAATTCCAAAGCAGGTAGTTGTTGTAGGCGTCGTTGTGGTTAGTGATAAGCATACTTACAACCCATACGATGATCAGTCTTCTAGATAGATACGGATCAATGTTCCAGTGAGTGAACGGAAGAAAGGTGATGTAGAAGACTTCTTGACCCAGAGCGGCGGAAAATCGGAATAGGTAATAGTAGAAATAATTCTTCACAATGTACTTCTGTACATACGCCTAAAAGACAAAAGTTAGAAGACTCTGAGTTCCTCCAACATGTCACTGTAGGGCAAGTTTTTAAAAACTTCTGTGTAAAACTCATGGGCTCTCAACTGCCAGAGTGTTCCCATGATGTAATTACAATAGCGTTGCTATCCGTGTTCTCAACCCCGATACAGAAGAGGTTAGTTCTTCATAAAATTAAGTAGCATCATGATAGGCTATCAGCAGAAGGCACGCAAGCCTCAATCTTGTGTCCTTTGTATATACAGAAGGCAAATGCTGTGAAGACACTTTCTGGGTTTAGGATTATAATAGGTAGAATAATGTAGCCAAATATTTCCCTATCCTAAGGGATCTGTGAATTTGCTGCCTTACATGGCCAAAAGGACTCGGCAGGTGTAATTAACGATGTTGAGATGGAGAGAGAATCTCTGTGGGCTCAGTGTGACCACAAGGATCCTCACAAAATGGGAGAGGGAAGCAAGAAGGTCAAGGAGAGGGTGATCTGAAGATGGGGAGAGGGCCAACGGGCAAGGGAGGCAGGGCACCCCTGGAAGCTGGAAAAAAGAAAGGGAAGATTCTCCCCTTGAGGCTCCAAAAGCTATGAAGCCTCGGTGACACCTTGGTTTTGTCTGAATATGAATCATTTTGGACCTTGGACCTCCATAGCTGAAAAAGATACATTTGTGTTGTTTTGAGCCACTGAGCAAGTGGTGGCCTCACAGAGGACAGCAGCAGTCATGGATAACAAACACGGGGACTTTAGAAACATCACTCACCAGTGAATATTTTTAGTTTACCTTTTATTATTTTTTTTAATTTTTATTTGTTTGGGAGAGAGACCCAGTGGAGGGAGAAGGAGAAGCAGACTCCCCAATAGCAGGGAACCAGACTTGGGGCTTGATCCCAGGACTTGAGCCGATGGCAGATGCTTAACTGACTGAGCCACCGAGGCGCCCCTTTTGTTTACCTTTTAAATGGGATTAGTACAGTCAACCCAGTGGAGGGATGGTATAGGAAACACATCAAGAACATTCAGGGTCTGCTAAAATGCAATCCTATTTTCAACTATCCCTTCCCTCCCTCTTATCCTGGCAGCAGGCAGGGGGAAAAAAAAGACTTAAGGGGGTTAAAACAGGAATATGCAATCTATTTTAAACTATGACAAATGTCCTTAAATTATGGTAGATTTGATTAGTAATGAGTTAACAAACAAAAACATGGTCACCCTGTTAAATCAATCTAAAAAATAGAGTTTTTATGCTGCTTTTTATGGTAGTCATAAACTTTATAAAAATAAAATCAAAGCAAAATGTCAAGGATGAAAATAGGGAGAAGATGCAGCCCTATGGCAGGGGCAATGGTGTAAAGGGATTCCTTTAGGTCTGCATTTTGGCTCTGCTTTGTTTTACACCAAGTCCGAGGTGCTCGAATCTTGGGGGAATTCAGAGAATAAGTTGCATATGCATTTATTCTGCAAACATTCATTCTGTGCCTACTGCAACCGAGAACCTGTGCATGCCAAGGATATTCAGATGAGCCAGGCACAGTGCCTGGCTTCCAGGCACTCTTGTGGGGGGTGCCGTTTACTGCCGAGTACTGTCTCGGGAATGAAGTTTTAAAGGACCAATACAGCGTTTGAGGCTTTGAAAAAAAGCCAATATTACTTTTATATTTAAGGAATAAAAAAAATGACCTTGGAAATTGCAAGAATATTAACTGTACTTGACACTGTTGGCTGCCTGCCAAGTATGCATTCCTCTCTCTCCTAAAAGGTTCCTAATTTTATTCCAGCATCTCTACCTCCCCTTCACCCCCCAAGTCCTGTGACTCAGGGGGAAGCTGACCCGCTCTCAGCTCCAGTCATGAGAAGTTCAAGGCTTTGGCCTCAAGCCAAGAAGTGCATGGCACAACCCGGAAGAAAGTCACTGGTCAGGGGCAAGCACCTGCTGTTAGCTAAACACTGCATGTCTCTTCAGGGACAAAATTTACTTCTAAGTAAATTCAAGTTAGGATGGCGACAGATCCATCTTAAATAGGGAAGACAATAATGGCTACAATGAATGAAATAATGAAGAGTGTAGAGTTTCATCTCTCTGCCAAGATATTAGGGCTGGATTTGCAGGACAAGAACCCATAAAAAAAAATTGTGACAACTAAATGACAAGCTCCTTCCCCTCTTTGATAGGAGGACTTAATCCAGCGGCTTCTGTTTTATAAGTATACATCCTATAGGCCCGTCCTTGAGACAAAGCCTGTAAAAACCCCTTTATACATAAAGATTCGTTATTTTAACCTACCAGCTACCAGGATACCCAGGAATCGGTCCTGCCTTGAAGCTTTACAGGGAGGAATTTCCCAGACTCTGAAAAGGGTCAAACTCCTCCCTTCTGTCATTTCATGATACCCAAATGTTATAGGACATTATCAACACTCAGCAACAACCATTTCCCTCCCCCAGAGATCAACCCGAGACCAAGTTCAGTACCTTAATCCTAGTAAGTAATTGAAAGACAGGGATGATGGCAAATCACTTTCATGTGACATACTACTAATTAACATCTTTCGACTTGCTTTTTACAATCTCTGAGGAATTCTCTTCTTTGGAGGAGAGTTAGATATTCTTTTTTTTTTTTAAACAAGATTTTCTATTTTATTTTTTTAAAAGATTTTATTTATTTATTTGTCAGAGAGAGAGAGAGTACACACAAGCAGGCAGAGGCAGCAAGAGAAGCAGGCTCCCTGCCGAGCAAGGAGCGCGATGCGGGACTCGATCCCAGGCCCCTGGGATCATGACCTGAGCCGAAGGCAGCAGCTTAACCAACTGAGCCACCCAGGCATCCCAAGAGTTAGATATTCTATAAATCTTCTTAGAAACAGAAGAAGCAAAAGTGAAACTAAAAATATCAGCACATATGTAGGACACCCGAAGGAGTTTTTAGATAACATCTCTGAATATGTAATTAAGTAGCAGGAGAGCCAATATTGGTCTCCAAATTCTTGGGAATTAGATGTACCTAAATAAAAGAGTTCTTGTCTTTTCCGAACCAGAATCTACATTTCCCTTGTAGGAAATCTCAGTGTAGGACTTCAGTGTATCTTTGGACATAACAAGAATGCCAGTGTAGGTGTGGGTCTCAGTGGGAACAATTAGAGGGAGCAGAAACAGGGAATGCTAGATAGAGCCAGTGGCAGAGAGGAGCAGAGTCAAAGCTGGGAGAAAGGAAACCAGATCCCAGGACTCTTCCTCTATTTCTGGAGAACCAGCCACATGCCACGGCTGACAGACCAGGCTGTGGGCAGGGTCTCTGGACCACGAACCCAGGAGGCAGGAATTAGCAGCTAGTTTTTAGACAAAAGACATAAAGGCATTGGATATTTAGGTGGGTGGAGACCTACTCGTAGAAATCCACTATTTCTCAGTAATCTTCTCATCTGTCACAAAGCCAAATGAAGATGTTTCTAGTAAACAGGGAGGATAAGACAGAAAGGACCACATATCCATTATTACTAATGGCAAATGTCCTGGACATTCCTATTTGCAAGTTTTGCTTATTGCTTTCGTTTTCGGAAAGTTAGAAAACAAAAAGTGGTTCCACAGGTGAAAACAATTTTTCCTTTCAGGGCATAATTTTCTCTAACACACGCTCCCAAGATGGGGCTGTTGGGAATGGCCTTTGGGTGGGGGAGAATAGCTGCTCTATTTTGCTGCTGCATGTTCTCAGCAAGGCTGCTTTCAAGGCATGAATAAGTCAGAAGGAAGGGGAACCACACAGGGTGACTGCACGTTCCTAGGGAAAGGGCACGCACGTACAGGATTTCTGGACTTGGCTCTCCCCCCGCCCCACCCGCCCTCCACCCCCGGACACCAGAACGGTGTTTGGTTTTCCAAATACACTCTGAGGAGTCCTACACAAAAAGGAAATCCGGCCAGGTCAGCACCGCTGGATGGAGTGAAGCCTGACCCAGACAGCAGAGGAGTGACCGACCGTGGATTGGGCTTGGCAGCTGGCCCAGCATTTGCGCTTTCAGAGGAGGAATACAAGGAATTGCTTTTAGCCGAAACAATACGTGACCTTGGGGAGGTGCATTCGCCCTTCTGCACCTCAGCGGCAAAGGATGGAGTCCGGTTAGCTCAGTTGCTTTTTAATATACAAAAAACAATTAGAGGTAGGGAAAGGCCCCTTAAATAAAATGTCATCCCAGAGCCTATTCTATAAAATAGGACTGAAAGACTGGACTAATTGGTTGAAAGTGAGGGGAAGCCTCAGGGACCCCTAATTTCAGGCCAGGCCACCTTGTACCCCAAAGTCTTTCTCTGGAGTGTCTCCTTGAAAACAGGTGGGAGATCAGCTTGAAAACCACTGACCTTCATCTCTGTCAGACTTCTCATACCTTTCTGTTATTAACCCAGGGCCAGAAGGACACAGGCTATGGGTCTGCCGACCTTGCGGTCTTTATTTAAAGGATTTGATAAACTCAGGACCAATGTCGTTGCGAGGTCATTTTACTTTTTTTTTTTTTTTCTCAGATCAGAGCTGTAACCGTGATTTTGAAAGGTCAAGTTTGAGAGAGTCCTGTACTTCAACAGAGCCCAAAGGGATTCGTGTCTAGGGGCATGCCGTCTGCAGCTCTAAGCAGGGCACTTTATTTTTTATTATTTATGTGACAGAGAGAGAGAGAACACACGCAGAGGGAGCAGCAGAGGAAGAAGCAGGCTCTCTGTTGAGCAGGGAGCCCACCACGGGGCTCGATCCCAGAACCCCGAGGATCATGACCTGAACCCAAGGCAGACGCTTAACAACTGAGCTCCCCAGGCACCCCAAGCAGGACACTTCAAATGGAAAGCAGTAGGAAGCTCATCTTCTAGGGCCCAGGCGGGGGTCACATCTAAATGGGGTACGGCCTGGTCTTACTTAAAAAGAAGTTAAAGGCCCAAAGCTCTTTTATAAAACATATTGAACAGCAGCATTCCCTTCACCCTGGCTTTGCTTTAGGGAAGTTTTACATCCTGACGAGAATGAACTGAACACAGAGCCGGGCAGAGGGAAGGTCACCGGGCCCGGGGGTCAGGAACACGGACTCTGGAGCAAAGGACCACCATGCACGACTGCACAGTCTCACACCAATGCCATGATCTTCCAGGGCCTCAGTCTCCCCTTCTGTAAATGGGAATAATAAGAGCACTTACCCCTAGGGGCACTGGCAGGATTAAATGAGTATAGCTGATAACACCTGCCAAGCACTCGGCACAAAGAAGTGACTGAGCTGCCGGCCATGATGGGGAAAGTAGCAGGAGAGAGTTCCCAGAAAACGCTTCGCAGTTCTAACGGGCACGCGCATCTAATGCGCCCTAATGCGTTCTAACGGGCATGCGCATCACCTGGACCAGGGCCATGCGTTCTCCTGAGCTCCCAGGTGATCCCTGTGCTGCCTGCCATGTTGTGCAGCTGCGAACCACACTTTAAGTAGAAAGGCCAGCCCACTGAGGAGTTTTTAAAGACAAAAGTCAACCTCTCAGATTGGCACATGTAAGAGATGCTCCCCCTGAAACAACAGCCAGATCGAATAACCAACGGATTATGAAGGAAGGAAGGGAGAAAGGAAAAGAAAAGGAAGGAAAAGAAAAGAAAAGAGAAAGCAAGCAGGCAGGCATCTTGGGCTCCTTCCCTCCATTGGAGAAGGGTTTGCATGAATTCCTGGATGACAAATCCGAAATCAGTGAGGGAGTCATGAAGTTTGGAAAACGTGCCTCACCTCTCGGGGCAACCCAACAAAGAAAAACAAACCTTATTTACCTAAAAAGAGCTTCTGCCCCGCTATCAGAATCCCGCAGGATCTGGCTTGAAAACAAGGTTCTCTGACCTTTGCAGGCCTGAGAATCTGTCCTTGGGTTCTCCATTAAAAAGGAGGTAGCAATTTGCTTTATTTTTTTTTTAAAGATTAAAAATTAAGAGGAAAGTATCCCATATCCTATTAAAGCTGATGGTCTTTGGAAGTTCTAAATTTTTTTTTAACCCAGCTTTGGAAATTCTTTGTCATTTCTCATTATATCTGCATTCATATGCATTCAACCTGCACACTCGTCCTCATTCATTTCCGAGAGTTGCCACATGGCACCCACTTGCCCAGGATTATCCTTCAAGATTGGCTATTTCTTCATGTGCTTGGGATTGTGGGGGAAGAGGGGCATCAGTCTCTGGTGTCCAGATTATTAGCCATTTATGGAGACTGGGGCCTCCTCAGAAAAATACCTTCCATGGTTGGGGCAATGCCTCAAAAGGCAATAGATTCAGGACTAAAACTCCACCTAGCCTTGCTGTCATACCCTGCATATATTCAGCCAGAATTTCTGATCTAGAGCCCAGAGATCGGGAAGGGCAAATTCAAGGAACTCAATGCCTCTTTCAATAGAATCTATGATTTGCAAGGTTTGTGTCCTGCCATCTCTCTCTGAAAGACTAGGCTTGGGTGGACCTGTCCTTACACCCTGGAGGAATATTTATAAAATAAATACTCTCTCAAGCTATCATGAGACACAACTACCTAGCTTGTTAACACACCATGTACAAACCAAGCAAGGCCCAACATTTCAAAAGAAAACTGAAAATGGCAAATCTTTTCTCTGCAGAGGCCATGTCTCTGCATTCATTCATTGCTTGCTCTTTAGGGATGGAAAGTTGACAATAAGCAAGATTATTTCAGTCAGCAGTGTGAGGAAATTAAAGCGAATAGTGTGATACAAAGTGGTATGTGTGTTTTAGGGGTTGCTCTCCAAGAAGGACCCCTTCGAGCTGAGCCCCGGACAGGGAGGTGAGCCAGTTCCTTCGGGGTCTGAAGGTCAGAGAGACCGCTTACTAAAGACCCTGAAACAAGTAACCGGTTCTGTGCATTGGAACATGGCGGGAGAAAGAGAGGGGGATAGAGACAAAGAAGTGAAGAGCAGGAGCTGGGTCAGGCCATGCCTTGGGGTTTTAGGCTGGCAGGATCAGTAAATTGCTGAGACAGTTTCATATAAGAGCATGATTTGATCTGCTCTGACAAGTCTAAAACAAATTTTGGCTCAGAAACAGTAAGAAGCAGCCCTGCTTTAACTCTTTGGTGTTTTGATTTCTTAAACATCGTGGGAAAATACCATTCATTAGCCACCCTGAACTTAAATGGGAGGGAGGGGTGGTTCCCATTGTTTCCACAGCCAGGTAGACTCGTGGTGTCCTAGATTCACGTCTGTTTACCAATACGCTCCCATCACCTTTAATTACTCTTATTATTATATTTTTTAAGTTCAGGGACTCAAGACTGTCCAACCCACAGAGACAATTAAATGATGATTACTTAGCAAGCCTAAGAAAGACTGGCAGTGTCCCTTGAAGGGGAAACAGAAGGAACAAGAATGAGCTACGGTTTCTCCTTTCATCTTGAAGTCCAGATAGAATTACAAGTTGGGTGAGCTCACTGATGTCTGCTCAGTGCTCGGTGATTAAAATTGCAGGGTGGTGACACTGAGAGTCAATAAAATGGAAGGGCAGCTTCTTTGAATAAAAGAGCTTGAAAGAGAACTGCCTGCGAACCCCTTTCATCTGCTTGACTGGCATCTGTTGGGACCCCTCTGTGTCTGTGTCCCAGAATAAGAGAGCGGCTGGAAGGGACTGGGCCCGATGTGGTATATGACAGCAGGTTCTAGTGGGGTTTGAACTTTGTTTTTTTCCCTCCTGCCGATCCATCACCTTTCAGTCCATCCTCTGAGAATTTGATGTCTTCTATTTCTTTTCCTCAAAAGTTGGCTCTCATCTTGGGCACTAGCAGAAGGGGCGGACCGATAAGTATCACAGATTGTGAAATTCTTTTTTTAAAAAAGATTTTGTTTATTTGAGAAAGAGCATAAGCAGGAGGAGCAGCAGAGGGAGAGAGGGACGCAGGCTCTCCGCTGAGCAGGGAGCACCAAGCAGGGCTCGATCCCAGGACCCCACGATCACGACCTGAGCTGAAGGAAGATGCTTAACCCACTGAGCTCCCAGGCTCCCCAGATTGTGAAATTCTTGAAATTGTGACAGTGACCCACCAGGGCAACGATGACCCACCTGAAGCTAGAAACGGGTCCTACAACTTGAAAGAACACAGTCTCATCATCACTTCCAGAACCCTGTGCTTGACACACACAATTATCTGCTTAGGAAGCAAATCAAAGAGTCAGGGGTGGTGGGGAGAGGGTAGGACTGCGTTTTGCAAAGCTGAGAATTCCCTCCCCAGGCAGTAAGAGCAGCAGAAGTCGCCACAAAGAACAGAAATAACCATTCCCATTTTTAAGGGGGGCGGCGGGGAGGGACAACCAGCTGCCCTTTAAATTCTCAAAACGTGTTAAGAGCTTAACTGTTTTTCAAAACATTTTGGATCTGCTAAAACCTGAAACACATTGTACCAAACATTCTTCCACTTAATTGGTAAGCCCTGGCGCATTCAGGGGGATTTTTGGTGCAGATGTTTCCGATTCATTTATATTAACTTATCAAAATGACGTTTGGTAGAACTGTATGGGCAAGAAGGAGTCTTATAAACTTGGAGTTCATTAGTTTCAATCCGGGAATTTCATCCCTCCTGCCCTGATGCACACGTTTAGAATGTGGACAGGCTGATTTAGTTCTAACAGGCAGCATGAGCTCACCCATTCCTAAGTCCCTTCAGAAAACATTTTCTACAGCATTAAAAGGCACCACCAAGATGTAAGAAAATTATTCGGGTCCATGAAAGGTTTCCTTCTTGGTGATCTTTTACTTCTAAAGATTTAAAAACACATTTTAATCAGACAAAAGGAAAACAAAGACTGATCATTTGGCCACTGAAGTCAAGGGGGTTTTATCCAGAGGCTTTCCTGCTCCTTTCTTGTTTCGCTGGGCAAAACAGGGCATGGCATTTTTAACTTGGAATTTTCTTTGTCCAAGGCTACCATTGTAGTGCAGGCCTGTGTGTCCATGGAGAAGGAGGAAAGCAAAAAAACCTTCTCCTCGATCCCCCTCCCCACTTCCTAAATCCAGCCCTCTACTATTTTAGAGCTCTCCAGGAATCCAAGATGGCAAAGATAGTACTTTGGAACAAGTTTTCTTTCTTGATCCACTTCCACTCCCTGGGGCACTATCAGTAAGTGGCAGTGGGCATGAGAGGGAGTGGGATGGGAGAGATCCAGGAAGGACAGATGGACCTGGGGAGCATGCTTCCCCAGAGGCTGGTTCGCTCCACACTCTCCCTAAGCCTTGCGTGTGTGGGAGGGGAAATGCTGGGGAAGTTCTATCAATTTCCACCATGTTTTCAAACGGCAGCTCCCTCTGGAAGGTTCTCTCTGAGCCAGTTTAAAGCCACTGGTCACAAAAATAAACTTAGGAAAAGCTTTGAAATTGTGTACACACCCATGAAAGGACATGAAGAAGAAAGCCATGCTGGGTCCAAACAATGGTCCTTCCCACTCAGCTTGTCCCTGGCACACTCTGGTTTCTTTGTACCTTTGGAAGGCTGCTCTTTTTTTGTTTTGTTTTGTTTTCATCTTGTTTCACTTTTAATATTTTTGTGATAAAGTTCTGGGCTTTTTTTTTTTTAATATATCACTTGTTTTTTGTTTTATTTCCCTGATTATCTAATTATCACTTGTGTTTTTTTCTGATTAACACATTTTACCAGAGAACATTTGGGAATCCAAAAACTACATAAAAATAAAGTAAAAATGACCCCTTGTCCCACCCCTGAGACTCAATCCCTTTGGATATCTCCACTGGTCTTTTTCTTATGTGTAAATGAAATCATGTGGTGACATGTATTCCAACAAAATTGAGATTCTGCTCTTAAAATTTTTAAAAGATTTTATTTATTTATTTGTCAGACAGAGAGCCCTCAAGCCGGGGGAGCAGCAGGCAGAGGGAGAAGCAGGCTCCCCACTGAGCAGGAGCCTGATGTGGGGCTCGATCCCAGGACCCTGGGATCATGACCAGAGCTGAAGGCAGAGGCTTAACCCACTGAGCCACCCAGGCACCCCAAGCTGTCAACTTTTTTTACAAGCACTGCCTTCATTGTGTTCCAGTTTCTCACTCACCGGTTCCCATGGCAGATCCCTGTGCAGACCAACGCAGCAAACAAAAATCTGAAGGTTGGCCTGTGTGGGTGTGAGCAGGAATCTCATCAGCTACCAGCTGTACAGAGTTCCCTGCCCACTTCTGCTGGGGCACCTGGAGGCACCATTCCAGGAGCCTCTCTCTTCATTCATTTCTTTACTGGACCAAATAAGCATCCACACCTATGACATTCCCTGCAACCCCTTGTTTATATTTTTTGGTACTATGGTTTGTTTGTTTTCCCAATGACTTAAGTTCTCTTTGCCAGATTATGCAAAAGCTGCAGGGATGCACTTTAAGGTCATCCAAGGGCCACAAAGTGCACTGCTGAAGAAATAGAGAATGAGAGGTACATGGGTGGCTCCGGTAGGTTAAACCTCTGCCTTCAGCTCAGGTCATGATCTCCCATCCTGGGATAGAGGCCTGCATCTGGCTCCCTGCTCCAAGGGGAGCCTATCACTCCCCCACTTCTGTTGCTGCTCCCCCTGCTTGTGCTCTCTCTCTCTCTCTCTCATATAAATAAAATCTTTAAAAAAAAAGGAAAGGAAAGGAAAGAAAAAATGACCTGGAGATGAGCATGAGCCATGACAGTCCCTATGCTGAGGAAGAGAAACAGTCCCATAATCCATCATGCAAGAGGTAAACCCAAGCTTTCCTGGCTCGGGAAGTCCTAGGGTTTGCACACAACCCAGAGCCCTCCTTCATCAGCTCTAGCCACCTCTGGTTGAGGTAAATGGATCTAAATGGAACCTAAGAGGGGCTGGGTGTTAGCCAGTCTTGGGTCCAATGACAGATCTGCTGGGACCGCTCTGAGGCAGTTTGAACTTTCTCACCTGTGCAGGACGTGTGTTCTCACCTGTGCAGGAAGTATGGTCTCACCTGCGTGCTGGGTGTGTTCTCGCCTGTGTGGTGCGTATAACACCAGCTCCCTTGCAAAGATGTTTGGAAGAGGAAATGAAGTCCCTTCTATAAACCACATCATACCACATCAGACACTCAATATATGTTCAATAAATGGTAGTTGTATCTGCATTGCTTTTTTAACAGTATAACTAACAAGAAATTGTCAGAAGTATCCAATTACAGTGGAATACAAGGAGGGAAAGAAGTAAGACAATTTAAAAAACAAAGACATCAGGGGCTCCTGGTTGACTTGGTTGGTTAGTCTGCTGACCCTAGGTCTCAGCCCAGGTCTTGATCTCAGGGTCATGAGTTCAAGTCCTGTTGGACTTGTTGGGCCCCAAGTCCTGTTGGACCCCACATTGGGCATGGAGCCTACTTAAACACAATAATGAATAAAATAAACCTAAAAAATCATAGATGAGGCAAGTAAGATGTCCCAGAAGGATGATTGGGACTGTAACAGACAAAAAAGGGAAGATAGGCCTTCAGCCGAAGGGAAGAACATGAGGAGAGCTACAGGGGCAGCCAACCACAGTGTCCCCAAGCGGGACACGTCCAGTAAGCCAGAGTGTAAAGTATTTACAAGGGGAGCTGCTGGTAGCTGGGCCAGAGGAAGACCAGAGCCAGAGAGAGGAGTCCGAAGAACCTGACAAGGAGGTTGGGTGACAGGGGGCCCCAGAGAGTGAGCCAGGAAGTGACCCATCAGTTGATGTGCCTAAATGGCCACCATATGCTTGCAGTCCTGTCCTTTCTTTTGAGTTCCCATTTCTTGCAGCTGCAGAATGTCCAAGGGTTAGTCACAGACAAGCTGCCACAGGCCCACCAAACCCCATCCCATTCAGTGCTCTCAGAGGGCATTACACCTGGCCTCTCTCTGCCCCTGCCTCCCACAGACCCATGTGAGCCTCCCTGTGCTCCCATTTTGCATCTGAAGGAAAAGCTGGACCCTCTGAGAGTCTCCACAGGCCATCAGGGAAGATGAAGACAGCCTGGTTTCTGCTTCTGGTCGTGGCTTACTCATGTGGGATCTGATGATACAGTTATTTAACAAGAAACCACAGGAACAAAAACAATTTGATGAAACCCAGAGAAAGTGAGTTAGTCCATGGACAGCAACCGAGTGACATGGGCTGGGTGATGCCCCACCCTGAACAAAGCCAGAAGCTCTGGGTTTCAGCTCATTTCTGTCACTGGGTCCACTGTTCCTACACCAAACCGATGACCAGAACCGATGACCCTGATGCATCGGAGATGGTCAGAGAAACGTGGGTTTGCAGCCCTGATAAGCCAGGGAACCAGACCAGGCTGAACACCTGTCTCCCGCTCCCCGCCCCCCCCCACAACCCCGCAGCATCTCTGCTGCTTACACAGGGCCCAGCATGCCGCGGGGAGGGCGCAGATCTGAAGACCGGAGAGATAAAAAGAAAAAGGTGGGGGGGTATTCTCCCACCCAGATTTCAGAAGGGTAGTCAGAGGCCCACATAGCCAAGCCCCGACCACTGCCTCGTGCAGACACACGCACGCTTCCCGCAGCTTTCCAGGCAATAATGGGCACCTTCCCCGCCAAGACAGTCCTCTAGGCGCTGTCTGAAATGGAGGCTGCTTGGGCTAAAATCATGCCTCAAGCCTCATCCGTGTCCTTCTTCTTGTTTGAAATTTAGGATTTGGGGCCCCACCCTGGACCTACAGAATCACCGCGACTTTTAACCCAATTCCCCAGGTGATTTGCACGTGCATTAAAAGGTGAGAAGATTAATGTTCGGGAAGCACTGATCTCTACTACTGAGAAAACAAAATGTTTGAATGTTGGGGCACCTGGATGGTTCAGTGTGTTAAAGCCTCTGCCTTCGGCTCAGGTCATGATCTCAGGGTCCTGGGATTGAGCCCTGCATCGGGCTCTCTGCTCAGCAGGGAGCCTGCTTCCCCCCCTCCCCTTCTCTCTCTGCCTGCCTTTCTGCCTACCTGTGATCTGTGAAGTAAATAAAATCTTCAAAAAAAAAAATGTTTGAATGTACTGAAATTACACTGTTCTCTCTGGGCCCAGACACCATGAAAGGGAAAACAGTTTGAAAAACACAAAATCATGCCATAAAGACTAGGCAAGTGCCTCTAAACAGAAAGTAGAGTGGGGTGCTTGGGTGGCTGGGTTGTTAGGCATCTGCCTTTGGCTCAGGGCATGATCCCAGGGTCCTAGGATGGAGAGGGCATCTCCCTCTTCCTCTCCCCATGCTTGTGTTCCCTCTCTCGCTGTCTCTCTCTGTGTCAACAAGTAAGTAAAATCTTAAAAAGAAAGGAAAAAGCAAGGAAGGAATGAAGGAAGGAAGGAGATTGGCGGTTGCCTAGGGCTGGGATTGAGGGGAGAGACTGCTAGTGGATACGAATTTCTTTTTAGGGTGATGGAAATGCTCACAAACTGATCGTGGTGATGGCAGCATAGCTCTGGGAGTATACTAAAAATGAATAAAATCAGTGAACTGCATGGTATGTGAATTATATCTCAATAAACCTTCAGAATCTAAATAAAACCACCCAAGAGGCTTGGAAATAACAAACTAAAAACTTTTGATTTCTGTAACGGAGACCATGTGGAGAACTGGATCTTGAAGGGTAACTCAAGAGAGACTCTTCTACCAATGGTTAACTTGCTTTTAAAAGATTCAGTACTGCCCTTAGAGCTAGGTCACCAGGGCCCGTGCTCTGGACTCTGTGATTTAGACACCCTACTTTGACCCTCCTTGAGCCATGCCCTTTCTCACAGAGCAAGGGAAGAGGTCTAGTCTTCTAGATTGTTCTCCAGGCACTTGGAACCCCAGCATTCTCTGCTGAAATGCCCAAGTGCCTGCCTATAGGGCATACACAGGTCTCTCCTGGAGGTCTGTCCTCCCTAGTGTGGATGGGAGCACCGGTGTGCACTCCTCAGACCTGAGGGTTAGCCATTGGTGGTGGGGGAGGGGGACATGGACAGCCTAGGCTCAGGGTGGGGGTGGGGGTGGTGAGGGAGGTAGGGGATGTGGTGGGGAGAATCTTGCAGTCCTGGATGGGTGACGGACTGGCTTCCTGAATTTGCAATATTCCAGCCTGGAACTCTGGGAGCCTAAGAATTCTAAACATGAACCTGGCTTTCCAGGTCACAGGAAGATATATACGTCAAAGTAGGAAGCCACAACATATCATATTTAATGCTTCAATTAGCTAAAGAAATAACTTTAGAATATGTTGTCTATGGGATCTCTGTCTCCATTTGTGACTTGTCCTAAAACACTACAATTTTAGAGGTCGGTTATTTTTTTCTTCTAAGTATATCAAGCAGGGAGTATTTCTGGTTTCCCCAGCATGTCAGATTTTATAGATAAATATTAAATATTCATTAAAGGCCATCTCATCTTTTCATAACTTCATACATAATAAATACCAAGGATTTATTTTTGCTCCAAAACACTACAAGAAGCTTTAGGATAAGAAGCATCTTAAATGTGTTTGTCTTCATGTATGCCTCATATTTGCAAAACCTGGCGGTTAAACGAAAGGGGAGAGGGACCCCCAGGAAATAAGAAGCAATGAAAACAGGCACTCCTGAGCTGCTTTTCTTCTTCTGAAGAATAGAAAAGCACATCATCCAAAAAAAAAAAAAAAAAAAGCAAGCAGCTGGAGACTTGTTTTTTTTTTTTAAATAACAGGAGCAGCTTAGCTGGAACTTTGGGGAGGGGAAAAAACTTAATGAGTTTAAGCACAAGAGTCTATAGAGCCTCTCATGGCTCTCTGATTCTTCTTGACTAGTAGTTTGGTGACAGAATCCTAGAAGGGACGATTTTGTTCTTGTCACACACAGCCCACAATCTGAGCCGGAGAAGCAACCTTACTTTCGTGGCCTCCAAAATATTCTGGTTTCAGAATTACTTTTATTCCTTGTGAGCTGTGAAGCCGAGGCCAAGCTCGTGACTTTCCTCTGCCCTCCTGGGAGTGTACAGATGTCACCCATGCCTGGTGCCAACCAAGTTGACTCCCACTCAGATGTATTTCCAGAACAGGCTTCCCTGTCCCTTCTGCCTTTCCCCCAACCCTGTCATCTGGATTCCTTGTGGGAACTCTGCAGCTTTTTCTTTGTAGTGAAGATTAAGTTTAAATACAACAATTTGTATAGCATATGTTTGAAAATTTCAATCATTTTGGAAACTAGGGAGCTAGGCGACACAGGGGAAACGATCTCAGATAAGACTGAATTTATAAGTTACCATACAGCCGCTCCGCCCAATATGGCAGCCATATGTGGTTAATTTAAATTTAAATTTAATTAGATAAAAAATCCAGTTAGTTGTTGTACTAGTCATATTTCAAGTGTTCAACAGCCTCATGTGGCCAATGGCTACCAATTTGAACAGCACAGATATAGAAAGTTTCCATCCTCACAGAAAGTTCTAGTGCATGTCCTGAATGAACAGGAAGCGTTTTCATGTTTTCTCTGTAGTTCCCGTCAAGCCTTCTCTCTCTCACTCTGTTGTTGGCACTGTAATTTCTTATCCTGTCACATTTTTGCAACTTAAAGCAAATTATTCACAAATTCTCAGAGTAGATAGTGGTGATGTATTATCTCCAGAGCTATGATATGTCTAGAGCTATGATATATTATCTCCAGAGCTGCGTGGTTGGCTCATAACTTTGTGAATAAATGAAAAACCACTGAACTGTACATTCTAAAAGGGTAAATTTGCTGGCATCTCAATTTAAAAAGTAAGGCCTAATTGGCCAAATATCAAGTGCTAATTTCATGAATCCTCCCTGTCAGTTCTCCTCAGAGCGGCCCGAATGACCTTATACAACCGTAAATCCATAAATCTGAGAGAACCCATTCATTTGGAAAAGCTAACAAAAAAACCAGTGGCTCCTCCCTCCAATGGCTCCCCCAAGTGTCTCCCTGTTGCACTTGGAAGTCCAAATGCATGTTCCTGGTCAAGACTGGAGATCTGACCGCTGTGCATCTTCCCGGCCTCTCTAGAGGCCCACCTCCTTTTTATGCTCCAACCATTCTGGCCTTCTTTTAATACTTGTTCCTCGAGCATGTTGCAGCCTCGCGGCCTTTGTACTGAGCTTGGCTCTGCCTGGCTGGCTTCTTCCCATTTCTGAGATGCCAGCCCCTCAAAGCCTCCCCTTAGAGATGTCTTCTCCAGTCCCCTTGGCACAACCCTCTTCCGTTCTCTTCATAGCTTATCCCACCTTGGAGTTTCTCACTCTTGGAACTGCTTGCTCATCTGCAGCAGACGGCAAGCTCTCTGAAGACAGCAAGCTGACCAATGCCTTCCTGTGGGACCCCCAGCATCCAGCACAGTGGTTGTTTTCTGCCTACCCCCCAGCAAGCATCGGATAAACACTTCTTGAATGAACAGAGTAAGGAAGGCTGAGCCTGCCATCAGCATACACTCTGAATAGAAGGGGCCTTAGAACCATCCAGAAGTTCTTAATAGCCACCCACAGAGCTGAAGAAAACACATATGCCTGGACTTCACCCCTAGAGTCAGTCTGATCTACCAGATTGGGAGTGAGGCCCAAACTGGTTTATTTTTTTAAAAGCTCCACTGTTTGATCCAACTGCTTTGTTTTCAGAGGAGGTGACTGAGGCTCAGGCTTCATGGGGTTTCTAGCTAGTCAAGCAACAAGCCTAGGTATCAAGTCTGAGAAACTCAACTCTCCAGGAACAAACCTACGAGAACTTTGGATCCCCTGTACCCGTGAAACCTCCGTGGCTCACGGTGAGGAGAAATCTATTCCAAATCATGGACTGGGAAGACCTCTTGTAACAGGCCACCTCAAAGGGTATCACAAAGTAGTCACATTAGCCCCGAACTTGCCCCTTTCTCTCCCCCGTTCTCCTGGCATCAAGACTTCCGCCCTGGCAGAGCCATAGCCCAGGTCACCTTAGCTGGCTCTTCTCCAGAGCCTGGCCCCAGGGGAGGATATAAAACACGGGACCTTGGCAAACAGAACAGCCTCCACTGAGAGCCAGCACGGATATATTTTCCCTTCTCTCCGTTAGAAAGACAAAAGCCACCAGGTTCTCCTCCCTTTCCCTTTAGACTCTTGGCAGGTTTAAGAGAAAACTCCCTGATTTGCATTGGCAAAAAAGGCCTGAGGTAGAAAAGGTCTCATTCCTGGAGGTTCCAAAGGGACCTTTACAGAAGAAAGTTAAGTAGAGCAACATGTTCACGAAATGAATGCCCTGTTTTGAAATGCCCAATGGCCTTTGGCACCCTGATCGGAAGAGGCAGGGCAGCACCGCGGCTAAGATGTTTCTCCTTACCCTGCCACCCACCAGCACAGTGGCCCTGGCTCTGTGCCTGGGTCTGCAGCTCTAGAAACTACAACATAAACCATCCAGAGTTGCGAAAACAAAATGCACGGAGTGTTTAGAACGGAGTGTTTAGAACAGTGTGTGCCCTGTAGAAAGTGCTGAGTGAACGTCAGCTGTTGACGATGGTAATGACCGCTCACCCCTCCAGGCACTCGGCAATCACCGCTAGGCACTGGGTTCCCACGCACCCCTGCTGCCACGCTCACTGGTGACCAGGATACAGTTTTATTTTTTTTTTAAATTTTTTATTTATTTATTTATTTTTAAGATTTTATTTATTTATTTGACAGAGATCACAAGTAGGCAAGAGAGGCAGGCAGAGAGAGAGGAGGAAGCAGGCTTCTCGCTGAGCAGAGAACCCGACACGGGGCTCGATCCCAGGACCCTGGGATCATGACCTGAGCCGAAAGCAGAGGCTTTAACCCACTGAGCCACCCAGGTGCCCCCAGGATACAGTTTTCAAATCAATGTATCACTATTCTTTTTTTTTTTTAAGACTTTATTTGAGAGGAAGAGAGTGAGCAAGGAGGAGAGGGAGAAGTAGACTCCCTCTGCTTAATATCAAATATTATATCGTTTTATATCAAATATTATTTTGTTAAGGGGTGAATGATTCCTTTTAGGTCAAAGCATACAAGATTGCCAATATTTGATAATTATTGCTCTACAAAACAGTTCTTTGGGTTCAAACCATGAATACAGAGGTGTGCATTCTGAAGGAGGAATTCTGCTGCCTCGAGTCCGGGTTTGAAGCTGGGAACTGCTCGTCCTCCTCCTTGCCAGCAGGGCCCGGCAGAGCAGGGGTCGCAGGAGAGTACCTGGTGTGCAGAATTATGGCCCAGAGATATGCTCATTTTAGCCCACATGTGACTGGCTTTTAAAATATTTGTGGGCAGGGGCGCCTGGGTGGCTCAGTCATTAAACGTCTGCCTTCGGCTCAGGTCATGATCCCAAGGTCCTGAGAGTGAATCCTGCATCGGGCTCTCTGCTCAGCAGGGGAAGCCTGCTCTTCCCTCCCTCACTCCCTCTGCTTGTGTTTCCTCTCTCGCTGAGTCTCTCTCTGTCAAATAAATAAATAAATAAAATCTTAAAAAACAAAAAACAGTGGCCAGAATTTTCAACCCCCCTTACATTTTGTTTTTTTGAGAATAGAAAGCTAGCAACAGGGTAAGTGCCCACAGGCCTTGTGAGGAGACTCACCAGGCCTCATACAGGGTTGCCATGTGTCCTCGACTTGACCATCCCTGCCTCTCACTTGACCCAGGTGGGCTTCTCAGTGCAAAGTGAACTAACCCAATTTTTCATGTGTCCTCACCCAGAATGCCAAAGATGGGTTAAACAGGAGTCCCTTACCTTCTCCGCAGACCACCCTCGTCCTTCCTGGTCTTTCCAAGAAGGGTTGCTTGGTTACAAGCACCTCACGGGTAGAAAGGGAGAGACAGGACCGAGAGCACAGCTGGAAGGCTCCGTCACCCAACAACACGTCTGCAGAGTCTCCACAGACGGGAATCCTCCAACTTTTCTCTCTAATCCGGCCCTAACGTTCAGCAACCTTCACTGTCAGGAAATTCCGCCATAAATAACCCAAATCCTTCACGCAGCTTAAACCCATTTCCTCTTTGCTCTCTGCTCGCTGGAGATGGGGAACAGCTGGTCACCGTTCTCTGTACCAAGTTCTTTGTCAACGGGATGATTGGATTCTGGCTCTGGACCACCGTCATAATTAGGAGTCTGACCCGTTCCATATTGTGCCGTCTGCAAAAGCATGTCAAGCGGGAAGATAAAATTTTGAGCATGCTGTGCTTCAGAAATGTGCCATCAGGAGAACACGAGCCCTTGCCATGCCACCAGGCTGTTGGTAGTTTATAAATTTGTGGCTGTGAGGCCTCTCACATGGAGACAAAAAGGATGTCTTTCAGAGGCTCGCTCTGCGTTGTGAGTCTAACATCTAACATCCAAGGGTGCCAAGATTCTCTAGAAGCCACCACAATGAGCGTGTATTAAGTGCTGCCTGTGTGCCCCTTACCTGCATTGTTTCAGGTGTTCTGCATAGCAAAGCACTAAATTTAGCTGCACAGCAGGCTCGCCCGAGGGTATGCACCTAGCAGTGCTGGTTCAAACCCAAGTAGCTGGAGACTGGGATCCCTTCACCAAGTCTCCATCCTTCCCATAAACTGGGGCTGGCATGCCCAGGCAGCTCACGGCAGGGAGTGCGGTCCTTTTGTTCCAACAACCGCACTTGGCCTTGGCCAGCCGTGCCCAGGAAGTCATGGCAAAAAGCAAATTCCCAAGTCTGTGCTCCGGAGCCCGACCAGGATCAGCGTCCAGGCTCTGCTAAATACCACCTGGTCATTGTGGACACGGGCCCGCCTGCCTCAGGGTCCTCGGCAGTAAAGTGGGGTGTGGGAGGCGCACCTCTCCCCTCGTCCAGCTCTGTGTGTCCTCACGGCATGATTTCTACCTGACATGATCTGTTCCCCTGGTTGGTATTGTGCCTCCTTTCACTAGTCTGTGAGCTCAGAAGTGCACAGGCTTTGCCTGCCTTATTCATCACTGGGGCCCCAGTGCCCAGCCCCGCCATGGGAAGCACTCAGTAGTATTTGGAGAATGACTCAGGTATCATTAGGAGGATGAAATCAATCCACCTATGTAAAATGTAACACAGATGAGTTCTTCCCACTTCTCACAGTTGGCTCCTTCAAACCTAATAATCTGCAGTTTAACTCTGTCCTATGTGTCTGACTTGCCAACTTGGCTCCTTCTGTGGCTGTGCAGTGATCTTTCTGATCTTCTCTTGCACTGTGCAGCCTTGGCCTGGAAACCAGCGTTCCTCGCTATCCCCAGCAATACCTCCTAAATGTCCTGATAACTCAGCTTTCCAAAGCATAGCATCAGAGACATCCTGAATTGCTTACTAGATGCTGCCCCATCCCCTTTGGCTTGTTAGCAAAACCCAAACTCAGGTGGAACCTCAGGCAATAGGGCAAGTCAATCTGGACAATTTTCCTCTCTCCTTTCTCAAGCTTACTTGCAATTAGGGGTGGTCACGTCATCCACTCCAGCCAGTGAGAAGTAAGGAGGTGGGGAGGATCTTCTGTTTTTCTTATAAAAATGATAGAGACAGCTGTCTCTACCTCCACCTCCTTCCTAACTTGAACATGGCTAGATGCCAGGAGCAACAGCAGCCATCTTAGCATCATGGGACAAGAAGCCAACAAGCTAAAGCTGGAGGAGCTAAAGGAAGCAGCATGAGTCCTTGATGATATTGGGAAGTTGCTGAACAACTGTTGAATGTTCACCAATACTGGACTTATTGCTGCATGAGAAAAATAAAAAATTTAAGCAACTATTATAGGGCTTACTGTTACCTATAGCAAAAAAAAATCTTGACTGATCTACTGTGTCTTTTTTCACAACTGCAATTCTTCCTGTTTCGATATTTTCTCATTTATGTCAATAACATAGTCATTATGCTCCAGATTCTTCAGGCTCAGAATGCTGAGTTATCTTTGGATACAAAAGGCAAAGAAGGTATCCATCTCCAAGTCCTGCAAATCCACTCAAAATGTCTCAGTCAAATCAGTAAGGATGTGCACACAAGCATCTATTATAGCATTTACATTAGCAGAAAAAAATGGAAATGATCTTAATTGACTGGAAGAAATAAATCATGACAAATAACAAATAGAAAATGGGATATTATGTAGTCATTAAAATATTGTGAACAAATATTTGTTGATGTGGGACAAAGTTCTAGATATGTCGACTGGAAACTCAGATTAGAAAAGAGTACTTTTTTGGTAAACAGTATATTTTAGAAGATGTATATAATATATGCACAGGAAAAATGTCTAGAAAGTTATACCCCCAAATAGTAACAACAAGTATCTCTGGGTGATCTGGGTACTGAGACTGACCATTTCATTTCAAGCTTTTGGTTACTTATAGTTTCCAAGGTAAATACACACTGATCATATAATAAGAAAAAAAATGTTTGTCCTTTGGTTTTGGTGCCTCTGACTCATCCCAATGAGTCTCCCTTCTCCAGTCATTACCAGCATCCAGGGAAAACGGTTTAGCCACTACCTCCAGTGGTCCCCACCTCCTGTCTCTCACAATTTCAGCCCCCAAATTAACCTTCTCATCATCCAGCCTTACAGTAAACAGGGGCGAGTTCTATAGGATTAAGCCCCCCCCCCCCCCGCCATCCTCAGCCTAGAATTCAGGAACAGATTGAGCAGCCAAAGAACCAACTTTATTTTCACCTTTCTCTCCTGCTTTTGTGGGTCTGGTTTCCTAACTGTTCTTTCCACGTAGCACATTCATTCCCACATTGATCCTTGGTTCCCTCCTTCTGGAATGGTCTTTCCATCTCCTCTGAAAATCCACATCTTCTTCATTCTTCAAAACCCAACAAATCCTTTCAAGCCTCATCTCAGAATGAGGATCCTAAGACAGTGCATGGATGAGGCAGGTGTTGGATTCATCCAAGGCTGGTGGTAGGAGGATTCCAAGAAGCCGGAGCTCATCGGCCTTTCCATCTCCACTCCCCACAACAGCAGTAGATTTGCACAGCCTAATCCCTCCACAATGATTCTCCTTCCTGTGTCACTTCAGAATGGTTTCCTCCCTAAAATAGTTAATGCTCTCCTGGGCTAGGGGTTTGGCCAGGAATTGATAGGAGTCTTGACCCCCACATGCTCAAAGCTTTATCGTATTACTCAGGCACACAATATCTTTTCCCATTTTTAAATTCTCTTAACTTATGATACTCTAGTCTTAAGCATGAAATCTATATATCACACACTAATTAAAAAAAAAAAACCCACAAACTCCAGGAATATTTTTCCCTATGACATCACATTTACTGTTGTCTAAAATCTGAGATCGCCAGCCGTCCTAATCCAAGATTTGGTAAATTTTGGATTCTCTTCATGGGTCCATCAGAAATGTTAGAAACAACTTCTTTCAAAAATGTTTTCTTAGGAGGAATAAGGAAGAATCTGAGAAAGGAAGATCTTGTCCAACCGAACCTTAATCATCTTGAGATATGTCTTTTCCTCCTACACGTTGTGTTCATCAATGTACCCATCTCCCAGATAGACTGACAGCTCTTCAAGAGCAGGGAAAGTGAGGCAGACGCACTGCTGAGCACTCAGAGTACAATCCAGGGTCTGGCACACTGTTGCTTCGTGTATTTGGTTGAGCACTGATAGCATTATCTCAAAGCAAAAAACACTCCATGGTACACTTTCTATAACTCAGTAAGTTCAGAGGAGGGGGAGCAGGACCTGGGAAAGCATTTTTATGGCCAGGGATTGGATACTACAAACTATCAAAAGGAAGAAACACAAAACTGAATATACTTCAAGACAATTTAATGCACATTTGGCCCAAATTTTAGGGTAGAAGCCATTCTGAAGTGGCAAAGAAAGTAGATTTGATGACTTGTGTGGTCCAAGACTCCTCCTGCCCCACCGCGAGAGGAAATTTATTCCAGAAGAGACCTGCTGGAAAGAAATCGCAGTAGGGGCATTAGGACTAGTAGCAGCATCGGTGGTGTAGACAGTTAGCGTCTGATGTAGACAGATAGCGTTTTGATGCCAGACACAAGGTGACGCTCGGCGCTCCCAGTGATGACCATCTCAGAACGCCAGGAGGTCTATGTGATTATTTCCCCCATTTCACAGATAAGGAGAGCAGGTGGTAGAGCTCACGTCATATGCCCAAGGTGACGTGGTTTGGAAGTCTAAGAAACAAGGTTCCATCTTCGTCCGTTTGCTACACTGCCTCCCACCAAAGCACTGCACAGGCGCGGAACCTACAGACCTTTTACTGGGGCCCTGGTGGCCATGAAGGGCTCACCAGAAACAATGTCCTTGTAGCCCATGACTCAAGTTAATACCACCAAAACCAGTGGTGAGAAACCTAAGAACAACAAAATTACTGGGACACCTGTTCCTGGCCCAACACAGATCTCCCAGGAACC
Organism: Taxidea taxus jeffersonii; assembly: GCA_003697995.1. Lineage (NCBI taxonomy): Eukaryota > Metazoa > Chordata > Mammalia > Carnivora > Mustelidae > Taxidea > Taxidea taxus. The sequence continues at coordinate 22,651 of RCUC01148889.1, read as the reverse complement.
ACTGTGGGAAGGGCAGTAGGAAGGACGAGCCATCACTAGGGCTCCTTTCCTCCCTGAGCCATCACTAGGGCTCCTTTCCTCCCTCTCTGCTGACTCCTCATCCATCCTTTCTGTCGGTAAAAAATTAAACCGATATATATTTTTTTTTAAATGAAAGAAAGAGGGGCTCCTGGGTGGCTCAGTGGGTTAAGGCCTCTGCCTTCGGCTCAGGTCATGATCCCAGGGTCCTGGGATCGAGCCCCGCATCGAGCTCTCTGCTCAGCAGGGAGCCTGCTTCCCCCCCTCTCTCTGCTTGCCTCTCTGCTTGCTTGTGATTTCTGTCAAATAAATAAGTAAAATCCTTAAAAAAAAAATTAAAAAAAATGAAAGAAAGAAAAAGATTCACAGCACAAAGCCAAGGATACTTTGATTTCATGATGTGGTACTTCTACCTCACAAGATAACTGGCATGCGGACGATATATTTTCAGTTTTAATTCTGTGACTCTTGAGGGGAGAAAGCCCGAACACAGTCATTTTCCTTTGAAGTGTGGGTGTTTTAGAAAGGTCCCTACATGCAAATGTGCCAATTCCTTGGCACAATACTGTGATTCAATGTTTGGTCACTCTGAGTTCAGGGTTGTTCGCTCAGGCTCCACTCTGAGGGATCCTGCCGGGCTCATGGGTGGAGACTTCGTGGCTCAGAGTGCTACCCAAACCTTGGCTGCTCGGAGGGAGGAGGAAGCCAAGGGCCCCCTGCATCACGTCTTTCCAATGTGGTTTCCTAAACTGCTACACACTTCAGAGTTCAAATACTAGTTCAGAAGCAGTTGCAAAAAGAAACTACTTTTTAGAAACCTTGGATTCTTAGCCGAGGGAAACTCGTTTTTTATGTTCAAGGATCTTTACATAATTAAGCAAATTTTATGATGTGTATCCAATGTTCCTAGACACATGAAGATGAACTGCGTCATTAAGTTGTCCAGTGTTTTTCTGTGCTTACGAAAAACGTCACCCAATAAAGCCAAAAAGGTGAGAGAAGGGGGCTGGAGGAAGACGCTTTTAAAATACACCACTATAAAAAGTCTATCAAATAGGATTTTTATCATAGCTGCTACAAGCAGTAAATGTTTGCTATTGATTATATCATGACAAAGACTCAGTATATCCCATAAATAGAGGTTTGGTTTAACAAAGAAATTCTCTTTTAACTTACCTTTTGTAAGATTAAAGAAGCTTTAAAAAACAAAACAAAACAACCCACATATGATCCTCTCATTAGATACAGAAAAAGGAGTCGATACAATTTAGCCATAATTCATGAGTATATCACTAGGCAAACAAACCCTACCAGGGAGGGAAAATCTACACCAAATATAATACTTAATGGTGAAATATTAAAACCATTCCCTTATACTCAAGAACAAGACAAGAAAGTGGGCCATCACCACTTCTACTCAACAAGGAAGTCCTTGTCTCTGCAATAAGGTAAAAAAAAATAAAGAAATGAAAGGAATAAGAATTGAAAAGAAAGACAAAAAATCTGCTTTTTGACCATTTTCATAGCAAACACAAAGAAATGAGAGACAATTTGTTAGAATTAATAGAAATTTGGAAAGTTGGTGAAATCAATACACAAAATGCGACTGCATTCCAACACAGCAGCAGAAAACCAATTTCAAAATATTTTTTTAATAGTAACAAAAACAAAGTATCTAGGAATAAATCTAGCAAAAGAGGTGGAAGATTTTATGGAGATAATTATAAAACTCTGCTGAAAGATATTTTAAAAAGACTTAAGTAAATGGCAAGTCCTAACATCTTCAGGGATTAGAAGACTCTGTATCATAAAGATGTTAATTATCTCCCCATTAACCCACAGATTAAATATAACTCGAATTAAAATTACAGTAGGGGCACCTGGGTGGCTCAGTGGGTTAAAGCCTCTGCCTTTGGCTCAGGTCATGATCCCAGGGTCCAGGGATTGAGCCCCACATCAGGCTCTCTGCTCCGCAGGGTGCCTGCTTCCTCCTCTTGCTCTACCTGCCTCTCTGCCTACTTGTGATCTCTGTCAAATAAATAAATAAAATCTTAAAAAAACAAAAACAAAACACTGGCTATTTAAAAAAATTACAGTAAAATTAATATTATGTAAAAATGATTTTACATTTCTTTAGGGAGGTAAGGAATTTTGTTACTTTTATTATTTATTATTTTTTATTTTTTTTTAAAGATTTTATTTATTTATTTGATAGACAGAGATCACAAGTAGGCAGAGAGGCAGGCAGAGAGAGAGGAGGAAGCAGGCTGTCCGCAGAGCAGAGAGCCCGATGTGGGGCTTGATCCCACAGCCCTGGGATCATGACCTGAGCCGAAGGCAGCGGCTTCAACCCACTGAGCCACCCAGGCGCCCCATTTTGTTACTTTAAAAAAAGAAAATATCCATTCGTTTAGTTTTTGAAATTAGTAATTATGCTTTATTTTAAAATGAAAACTGATAAATTACATTATTCAATTAAGAACCACACCAAACAACAGACAATGGTGGCTGTGATGTCCCTACCCTACACTGAATCCTATTTTGGGTCCCTGCACTTTTTTGGGGGGGGTCCCCTTCACTTTAAACACTGTCATCAGATTAGGAGAAACTAAGTTGCAACACAGAGCAAGCCCAAGATACTGCCTGCTGGTGACTCAAGAACTAAAACCACTAACAACTGTTTGGACCCAGACAATAAAAAGAGATCTTCCCAAACAACTTTTAAAGAAACAACAAAAACTACCTGCCAAAAATCGCCTGAAGGTGGGCGGGGCAGGGGGGGCAGCAGTGGTAACCGCCGTCTCAAGACTTCCTGGACTCTCTAATAAGACAACTTGGGCCAAGGAGAGGGGATATCTTTTGGGGGCCAAACTCTTTCAGTGCATGAAGAAACTCCCATGAGTGCAGAGAACACTATGTGTTTTAAGCTCAGGCATTTCATGCGGCTGTTTGGACAGGATAGGAAAAGGTGTGCTGTAATTTCACGTGGGGTCTTTACACAGACAGGGAGGGAGCCCTTTTGTTTCATTTAAGAAAGCTTTGGAGTACTTCCAGGGGTTTAATAAATATCCCCTCAAGGTAGGAACACAAGCAAAACTGCTGATATTTGGAACTTTGTTGCAGAGATGCCCGTGGTTATTAAAAAAAGTTTTATGCAGAACAACCTTAGTAATCTTAGTAACGAAAATTCCTGAAAACTACAAAACATCCTCAGGGAGAATTTTTTTTTTCAGTAAAACAAAAATGGTTTAATTGTCTCTAAACATAAAACCACTACCTTTTAATTGTATAAAAAATGCAGAAAATAAAAGCATGAACAAAATAAAAAGCATAATTGAAAAATATTTAAAGATATTCAGAAAAAACCACTGGTAACATTGGTTCATTACTCCAGGTCCTTTTAAAAAATACATTCAAATATATGCTTATGTAGTTTTTGAAATTTGGGTTATATTACAGATAGCATTTTAAAAATTTGTTCTTTTTTTTTTGCATTTCCATGTTTAGAAATATATGGAATTTTAATTATTTTCAAGATCTCCTTTGGATGTTATTATTTAGTTTTTCCCTTTGTAGAACACAGTTGAAAAAAACCTTTTCAGTTAGATATTTGATAAACACTTTCAGGTGACGAAAACCACCTGTGGGAGAAGGGCATTCATCTACCCAACAGACACAATGGGTTTACTACTTGGGGAATGGCTTGTTGACCTTGTGGTTAACCTTGAAACCAGAAAAGGCAGCCATTAAAATATGAGTTTGTGTTCCACTCAACTCCCCTGGCCATAACTTCAGCCATGGAGCTTTTGGAAAACAGTGGAGATAAAGAAGAAGCTGCTTTACTTTTTATGTGTATTTGAAGGGACTTCCCTTTTCCAATTTTTAATTTAAAATTAGCTGTTCTCAATGAAAAGGCCAAAGGAAACCTCAAAAATTATATATTCCACTAAGCAGTCTCTCCTGGTTTGATTTCACTGCAGTTTTTACTGGACCAGCTGAGGCCACAGTGCCAGAAAAATATGGGCGAGGGAGCACAAAGGAGGGCAGACCTCAGATGACCCTTTGGAGATGCTCGTGGTTCAAGAAAGGCAGGATTGCTAGCTGTTAGGAACACTGCAGCTGAAAGGAGATGTTCTGTGGTGTGTAGAGAGGAGGTTGAACATTTTCAGCATGTTTACAGATAGAGAGAAAAAATGACAATTGGAGGAGAGACTGAAGAGGCCATGTGTGAACTTGACCTACTGGCAACACCCGTTGGAATTGACTTCCCAGAACAAAAAATATTAATGCAAAAACCCTGCAGCTACAAAGCAAACGAGTTGAAATAAAGTTAAGGATAGATGTGCTTTGGGACCCCCAAATACTTCCCTGTGTTCCCCTGAGTTAGGAAGCTAGGGCCAAGGGCAGGGTTACAACCCAGCCCTACGGCAGCATGGCTGGCTCACACTAGGGAAAATCTCCCAAATTCTGCTTTGCGTTTCCTGGGTTTCCTGTGGGGTGTACAAAGAGCACCTTTAGTAAAAGCCGTGGGAAGTGTGGCAGGACCAATTTTTAGAAGGCAGTAGTATTAATTTTTAAAAAGAAGTTATTTTTGAAATAACTGTAGATTCACAAGCATTTGCAAAGGAGGGGCAGAGATGTCCATCTCCCCTTCACCCATTTTCTCTCAATGGTTCTATCTGACATAATTATAGCACAATATCAGCGCCAGGAATCTGGCATTGGGAAAACGTGTGTATACATTTCTGTGTCATTTTACTACACCTGTGTAGACTCCCTAGACCCATGTGACCACCACTGCCATCAAGGTACAAAACTGCCCCATTATCAGAAAGACCCCCCTTGTACAACCCCATTATTGTCATCCTCTCATTCTTAACTCCTGGCAACCACTAATCTGTCTTCCATCTTTATAATTTTGTCACTTCAAGAATGTTGTAAATAAATGGAATTATACACCATGTGATCTTTTGAGATTGGCATTTTCACTCAGCAAAATGTCTTTGAGATCCATCCAAGTTGTTGGGCATATCAATAATCTATTCTTTTTTTTTTTAAGATTTTATTTATTCATTTGACAGAATGAGAGAGAGAGCATAGGCATGGGAAGCAGCAGAGGGAGAGGGAGAAGCAGGCTCTCCAGTGAGCAGGAAGCCTGACACAGGGCTCGACCCCGGGACTCCAGGATCATGACCTGAGCTGAAGGCAGACACTTAACCAACTGAGCCACCTGGGCACCCCTAATCTATTTTTTTTTTTTTTTTACTGCTGAATAGTATTCCACGGTATGGATGTACCAGTTTATTTAGCCATTCATCTAGTGGGGAGATTTTGTTTATTTCTAGGTTTTGGTTATGACAAAGCAGCTATAAGCAATCATGTACAGGTTTTTGTGTCAGTAAGTTTTCATATCTCTGGGATAAATTCCCAGGACTGTAATTGTGGGCTGCAAGGTAAATGTATATTTAATACTAACTTTTAAAGATTAAATAAGTAAGCTCTTAAAGTTTAAATAAGTAAGGCCATGATCTATGCAGATATACTTGTCTAACCCTGGAAGTACTCAGGATGAGTGTGGGAAGTTCCATTTCTATCCCTGCAGTGGTACTAGGAAGGTAAACATGAAGAAATCAGGGCTAGACCATTTATAACCCAACATATTAGAAAAATTCAGATAATTCCATCAGGGTCAAACTTTTTTGGATGATAAAATTATGACTGAGACATTAGATGGGATTAGATGGAGGCAAAATTAAGTGATCAATGGGCATTAGTCTCTCCTTTCCAAAAGTGATGGTTATCAGAAATATGTTACTGAATGAATGTTGGGGATAGTAATCCATTCCTTCCCTTTGAGGACACGTGTGGTGTAATAACAGCACGGCAAGAAAGCAGGCCAGAAGCCACCTTGGGAACCATCGAGAACAGGGAGACCCAAGGCTGGGAGAGCTCAGAATTGTCTGTCACCCTCTGCAGTGCACAACCGAATGAATTCATTTCCTGACTCACTATCACATCATCACAATAGGGAGGTAACACCCTCTAAGCTACTGTCTTCCCTGCTCAGAGTTGTCGGGACTGCAGGCTTTCCCTAACCTTTCAAAACCCCCAACCCTTGCCCAAGGCTACTGAAATATCGCAAGCATGTCGCAGGATGGGAATGATGGGCTTTCTGGACCTGGAAATAACAGGTAGAAGAACAAGGAGACCCAGCATGACTTACCTAAGCCCACAGATAACTAGAGGGAAATTATTACTTCCTCTTTAACTCCCTTCTCCTCAGACTCCAAAGGTTTTCTTTTTACAAGGAAGGATTAGTTACTTACTGGTTGTGAGCGTATGTTAACTGATGTATAGTGGAAGATTTTGGTGCACAATGGATGAACTAAAAAAAGACCATCCAAAATCAGTAGGAAAAACACCTCCACTAAAATCACAGCAGGAAAAATAAAGTATATGACCAGACCATTCACAAAAAGGGTTAATACAAGTATCTCCTAAACAGAAAAAAAAATTCAACCTCATTAAAGATGAAAGAAATACAAAATTAGGATAATGAGATGCTTTCATTCTGCTATCAGATTGGCTGATCACTTTTTTTTCTTTTTAAAAACATTTTATTTTATTTATTTTTTTTTAAGATCTTATTTATTTATTAGTTAGAGAGAGAGAGCGAGCACAGGCAGACAGAGAGGCAGGCAGAGGCAGAGGGAGAAGCGGGCTCCCTGCCGAGCAAGGAGCCCGATGTGGGACTCGATCCCAGGACGCTGGGATCATGACCTGAGCCGAAGGCAGCTGCTCAACCAACTGAGCCACCCAGGCTAAGGATAGTGTCACTAATGAATGACAAAATTCGTGGATGATGAAAATATGCCAAGAAACAAGACATTTACAATGTGTCTTAGTACTGGTCTACAGCATACTTTTTATTTATTTACTTATTTTTTACAGATTTTGTTTTTTTCTTTGAGAGAGAGTGAGCTTGTAAGCATAAGCAGGGGGAGCGGCAGAGGGAGAGGCAGAAGCAGGCTCCCCACTGACCAGGGAGCCCGACCTGGGACTCGATTCCAGGACCCTGGGATTATGACCTGAGCTTAACTGACTGAGCCACCCAGGAGCCCTACAGCATATTTCTTAATTGTAAAGAGAAAAACATTTACCTGGAAGCAATCACTTAACACACGTTTAAAGGTGTTTGAAGTTAAAATCACTGGTGATGGAATAAATCAGCATTTTGTGCCTTTTGATATGATGCACTAAGAATACAGTATCTTGCCTGTGGTGTGCACCCCCACCACGCCCCAACCAAAATACAGAATCTAAGTGCCATCATGAGGAAACATTGAACAAATCAGACTGGCATTATGCAAAGTAACTGGTCTGAACTCTTTAGAAGTCAGGTGAGGAAATGCAAAGAAAGACTGAAGAATTTCCAGAATGGAACAAAGTCCACAGACTGCACACTATTTTCTGTGCTGTGGCTATGTATGATGCTAACATTAGGAAAACATGGGCCAAGAGCACATAGGAATTGTTTGGTAGTGTTTTTGCAGATTTTCAAAAATCAGAAATTATATCCTGAAAAGTTAAAAATAAAAGATTCCTGAAATAATACTTAAGGATGCCTGGGTGGCTCAGTCAATTAAGTGTCTTGCCTTCACCTCAAGTCATCTGCCTTCAGCTCAAGTCAGGATCTCAGGGTGCTGGGATGGAGTCCCTCACTGGGCTTCCTGCTCAACGGGGGTCTGCTTCTCCCTTTAGCTCTCACTCCCTCTATCTCAAAAAATAAGTAAAATCTTAAAAAAAAAAAAGAGTAGAAAAATTTCTTTAAAAAGGAGTTGAAAAGTACAAAAATTAATTGCAAAATATTTGATATCTTCCTACCCGAAAATCATCAAAAGATCAAAATTCAGAATGTAGGGGTAAAAAAAAAACCCACAAAATCCAACTTCTAACAAAGCCACTTTTCACTTGTCATGTCTTTAACAAAATCTTTGATGTATATTTCATGGCCACTTTTTTTTGTTTTTGTTTTTGTTTTTTTTTTTTTTTTTAGTTAGAGAGAGAGAGAGCACAGGCAGACAGAGAGGCAGGCAGAGGCAGAGGGAGAAGCAGGCTCCCTGCCAAGCAAGGAGCCCGATGTGGGACTCGATCCCAGGACGCTGGGATCATGACCTGAGCCGAAGGCAGCCGCTATAACCAACTGAGCCACCCAGGCGTCCCTCATGGCCACTTTGTAGATCACCTTTCAAGAGAGGGCGATTTTTAACTTCAGAAAAAGGTTACCATGTTCACCTAAGTCCCAACATTTTACCCAAGGAACCTTCTTATTCACCAGCATTCCCTCTCCCTCCTACCCATAGGAGCCCTTGCTTTGGTGGGCTGTTTCCCATGAAACCCTATGTGAACAAAGATTTTGCCATTTAGAAAAATCAAAACATACTTGAGAGGGCATTTCTCCAGCAGGCATGCATACCAAATAAACAGCATTCACAGAAGCAAGAATAAATCTGATGGATTGTTTTGTTTTATTAAACAAATGGGTATAAAAATGCCAGTGAGCATGTGGGGGCCTGCAGGCAATTATTCAGAATGGTTCAAGGAAACCATGACTCCCTTTTCAGCCCTCCTTTCAAGATCTCAGGTGGTTATTTCCTTCCCCTTCCAGCCACCTGGGCTTGCACTTAAGGATTGCTTGCTTTGATTTTTAAAAACACTTGGCTAATTAGTTCATACTGTGTTGGAAGCAGGAGTGAGGAGAGAAAAACATGGGTCGCATGGTCTCCACTGGATTTTTCAATATCTCATTTTCTTCCTATGTGCAGTATCTCACCAGGCAAGTAGATAATAAAGGCCAGTGGATGCCCCCAATTTTAGCATTTTCATAGATTTCTAACACAGATAGAAACACTCTAAACGTGTTGCCAGGAAACCGTGACAGTATTTTCTCCCAGGAAAATTCTGTGCCAAACAAAATGCAAGAATGCCTTTGTTCGAGACATAATTCTTATCAAGAAAACAGAGGATTAAATAATTAACAAAAACTGCAACAACAGACATGCAAGTGCTTTTTTTAAATTTAAAAATATTGACATCTTAATTATAAATCAAGAAATTAGAATTAAACAAGGCTTGCTGTCAACAGCTTTCTTAAACATAGTAGCTTAATCACATTTTTTTTAAGTTGACAGGTGTCTGTTCCACCCTCACGAACTTCTAACCATCCCCAAACTCCCTTCACGGTGTCCAAATGAAGAAAGCAAGCTCATAAAAAAGTTATTCATTAATCAAAACCCCTCATCAGTTTCCCAGATTAAAAGGAAGGAGCCAACACAGAAAAACAAAAACAAAACAACAACAACAAAAAAAGTTAGGCTAAAAGAACACACGGCCAGGTAAAATCATCAGGGATAAAATGACCCCAGTTGTGACAGCAAAGAGCAGGTGATTATATTTCTGCCAAGAAAGAAAAGGTTGAGTTTACCAGACCCTTAAGTGCTTCGTTCACCAGGTGGTATTAAGTAGCCACCATGTTAGGCCCTGGGGGTGCACAGGAGAAAGAGGGATCTGACTCCTGCCACTACCTACCCACCCCCATTCCCAACTACACAAAAGCAATAAAACTCCTGATCTGATCGTAGTTATGGGCACACCCTCGAAGCAGCAGGGGACCAGGGCAAACGGCTCGCAAGGAAAGACCCACCCATGCCTCTTCCAGAACAGAGGAGGCCTCTTCACGGAACAGACTCCTCTGTTCCGTGATTTCTCAGGAAGCCTCTCTGCCTTCCTTGTGAAGGCTGCCAGGCAGCCTTCCTGCCCCTCTGCCTACTTGTGATCTCTGTCTATCAAATAAATAAATAAAATCTAAAAAAAAAAAAAAAAGATTCAGCCTCTTTATCCTTTTGGGAGTTTTCTCTTCGACTTCTTACCATGGCCGTGGAGATGCTGCTCTCCTCGATACTACGAGCTTCTACTGTCCTACTGCTTTCTCTGCCTCAAAGGTTCGGCCTGTGGCCTCCTTTCTCTCTCTGAAGCTCACCACTGCTCTGCCATTTCTGTCCCTGTTTGTGGGTCTTGCTTTCAGACTCCCCCAGGTTGCAATGCAATCGGTCCCATCACTCTCCCCTGGGCAGTGTCCCACTTGGGTGAGGTCCTCACCTCAGGCCACGTCATCAGACGTTGAACAGCCTATAGAAGGTTTCCAATGACTAGAGGGCTGCTCCACAATCCAATCAGCTCGGAGCCATAATGATGGGGTCCCAGGATGGGTCCCATTGTCCCAAACGATGGTATGAAAATTGGTTGAAAGGAAACCTCCTTTGGAATGGAACCAGCGGCCTGCAGGGGGAGCTCTCACACCCTACCACTCCTCAGCCACTTGCAGAGGCAACCCAAAACAAACCTGCAAGTCCAGACCACCCCAGCAAGAGGAGGAAAGGTTTTCTCCTGGCCCAGCAACAGCCCAGCCAATGAGAGCTGTCACAACTCAGCCAATGAAAAGCCACTATACTTCAAACTTCTAGTTTATGCCAATAGATTTTTTTTGTTTCTAACGGCCTTCCCAACCTCCCTCTTCGCTCTGTAAAGGAGTGGTCCTCTCCTCTGTTTTGTTGTAGTTTGGTTTTGCTGGAGTTAGCTTGTTCCAAATTGCAATTCTTTGCTCTTCCTGAATAAACCCATTTTCGTTACAAAATTACTGTTTTATTTGTAAGATTAACAAGGCAAACCTATGTCTTAAGAAGCCATTAGTGGTCTCTTTCCTCCTAAGAGTTTGTGGGTGAAGATGCCACTCAAGAGTATCACGAAGGAAGATATTAAGTCTTGATTTCATGTTAGCACCATGGCTGCTGCTGTTGGAACGGAACATCGCCATTTCTTAAGTGCTTCCGCACCAGGTTCCCACCATGCCCCGCAAAGACCTCGCCATTCAATCCCACACTCTGCGATGGAGCACAGTGACACCCCAAGCACTCTTCTTATCACCATGCCCCATCACTAACTCTGATTTGACGCATGGCATGGAATTGATTTGCCATCCCTCTGTCTACAGGATGAAGACCAAATTCTGCAGGAAGCCATGTTCAGGCTCCAGCCTAAAACTCTGGCTCGAGCCCCAAACTTCAGCTGGTATAACCATCCCAGTTTCTTTATGCTACCCGGGCTGGATACTTTCCATCTGTCCTTCCGGGTCTACTCTACACCCTTGTCCACAGAGGCTGACCTCTGTGTGGGGCCATGGGCAGACTCCCAGTCTCCCTGGCTTCTGACTGAATTTGGCTCAAGAAAGGCGCTGGCAGCATAGGAGGGGGTGTGTGGAGAATGACGTGGAGGTCAAGTTCCTCCACTCCTCCAGACCGGCTGTGGCTGTTTCTCTACCAACGGCAGCTCATGTCAGGAGTCTGTCTCTGACAGCCAAGTGCTCACTGGGGCCGGCCTTACCAGAACCAATCTTCTCCTCTTGCCATTTTAGACCGAAAGTCATCCACTCCCAGATGCTTACCCTTCCTTGTTGGTTTTTCCAACACTACCTACAACTTTGTAAATGATCCCATCTTTGAACTCCCTTCAATTACCTACTTTCTTTTAGAAAAATTTAAATACACTTTATTTTTTATTTTATTTATTTTTAAAGATTTTATTTATTTGAGAGAGAGAGAGACAGTGAGAGAGAGCATGAGCAGGGGTTGGGGAGAGAGAGAAGCAGGCTTCCTGCAAGCAGGTAGCCTGAAGTGGGACTTGATCCCATGACCTTGGAATCATGCCCTGAGCTGAATGCAGATGCTTAAATGACTGGGCCACCGAAGTGCCCCTAGACTATATTTTTTAGTACAGTTTTCAATTTGCAGAAAAATTTATTGATGCATTTTAATTAAATTCCATACTTTTTTCAGACTTCCTTAGTTTTTACCCAAAATACTTTTTTATCTATTTCAGAGTACCATCCAGGATACCACAATGACCTTTAACTGTCACGTCTTCTTGGGCTACTCCTGGCTGTGACATTTGTCAGACTTTCCTTGTTTTTTTACGGCCTTGGCAATTTTGAAGAGTATAGGTCAGGTATTTTGCAGAATGCCCCTCAACTAGGATTTGTCTGGTGTCTTTCTCGTGATTAGGCCGAGGGTGTGGGTTTTAAACAAGACCACCCCAGTGAAGTGCCATGGTCAACATGTATCAAGAGTACATAATTCCAGGGCGCCTGGGTGGCTCAGTGGGTTGAAGCCTCTGCCTTAGGCTTGGGTCATGATCCCAGGGTCCTGGGATGGAGCCCCACATAGGGTTGTCTGCTCAGCGGGGAGACTATTTCCTCTTCTCTGTCTGCCTCTCTGTCTACTTGTGATCTCTGTCTGTCAAATAAATAAATAAAATCTTTAAAAAAAAAAAGAGTAACATAATTTCGACATGTGTCAAGAGCACACACCATCACCGTGGCTTACACTGTTGATGTTAATCGTGATGACCTGGCTGAGGGGGTGTCTGCCAGGTGTCCCTACTGTAAAATTACTCCTCTGTGGCCCACACTTAAGGAGAAGGACGTTATGCTTCTCCTCCTTGAAGTAGAACCTATGGATATTTTCTTTCTTTCTTTCTTTTTTTAGGTAAAATATGCAAAACATAAAATTTGGCATTTATTTATTTATTTAAAAGATTCTTATTTATTTGTCAGAGAGAGAGAGCATGAGCAGGGGGAGCAGAAGGCAGAGGGAGAAGCAGGCTTCCCTCTGAGCAAGGAGCCTGATGAGGGACTAGATCCCAGGACCCTGGGATCGCAACCCAAGCTGAAGGCATCTGCTTAACTGAATGAACCACCCAGGCATCCCCAAATTTGCCATTTTAACCATATTTAAGGGCTCAATTACCCCTTAATCTGTTTCCTTCTGGGAATCTTACTCTACCGAGGCTGAATGTTTCACTCTTCACCAAAGACGGCAATGTGCCTTTATGTCTTATCACTTAAGATTTCTAGGTAAAGAAAAGAGATTCTCATAGTTTCTTTTTTTTTAAGATTGATTTATTTATTTGAGAGAGAGTGCACATGTGAGCAGGGGGAGGGGCAGAGAGAAAGGGAGAGAGGGAGAATCTCCAGCAGACTTCCCGCTGAGCACGGAGCCAGACCCTGGACCTAGCCACCCAGGCGCCCCGAGATTTTCACATTTTCATCTGTTTGATTCTTATTGCTCTCTTAGTCCCCACTCAAGACTTCACGAGCTCCTCCAGGGATGGTGAGCTACTCCTGCTATTGTCTCCCTGGCCACAAACTTATCCTATTATTATTATCAGCCTATTATCATTATTATTAGCTTAGTATCCTAATACTATTATGAGCCTACATATTCTATTCTTGTATTCCTTACAGTGTGTCATTTTCTTTGCAGCTTTCCTAGGACAGCAACTAGATCTTATTTATCTTTGAATCTTCAAGGATGAAGACAATTCCAGAATCACAGTAGCTGATTAAGAAATGTTGGCTGGCATATTGGTCTCACTCATATGTGGAATTTAGGAGAGAAAGCAGATGTACATATGGGAAGGGGGAAAAGAAAAAATGGAGAGAGGGAAACAAACCACAAGAGACTCTTAACATAGAGAACAAACTGAGGGTGGCTGGAGGCAGGTGGGTGGGGAAGGGGCTAGATGGCTGATGAGGAGGAAGGAGGGCGCTTGTTAAGTGATGAGCTCTGGGTGTTATATGTAAGTAATGAATCACTGATTTCTACTCCGCAAACCAATATTGCACTACATACTAACTAACTAGAATTTCACTTTAAAAAAAAATAAATGTTGGTTGGAAATAAAGGAAGACAATATGAGATAAAAGCGAAAGTGGCTTGTTGGAGTGCCTGAGTGGCTCATTTGGTTAAGCGTCTGATCTCAGGGTTGTGGGATTGAGCCCCACACTGGGCTCCACGCTCAGGGCAGAGATTGAAATTCTCTCCCTCCCTCTCCTTCTGCCCCTCCCCCTGCTGTCACACACTCTTATTTTTTATTAAATAAGTAAAATCTTAAAAAAAAAAAAAAAGATGCAGAGGTGGTCTATTTTCTCCAAAGATTAAAGAGGGTGTTAGTACCTACTAGTGGTGAGGGGCTGGGAAAACCTGTACTCACAGTTACATATCCTAGTAACCCTGTTCTGCGGGACAGCTTAGTATTGAAGGCCATAATATGTCTATTTCTACCCACCAGTCCCATGGCTGGAAACTTAAATTAAAAGACAATCAAAGACTGAAATCAATCTTGGCAACGATTTTTTTGGATTTGACACCCAAAGCAAAGGCAACGAAAGCAAAAATAAACAAGTGCAACTACATCAAATTAAAAAGCTTCTGCACAGCAAAGGAAAACACTAACAAAATGAAAAGTCAATCTATCACCTGGGAGAAAATACTGGCAAATCATAGAAGTGGTAAGGGGAATTGTTTTTCAAATAATCCCATTAAAATGGGCAAAGGATCTGAATAGACATTTTTCCAAAGAAAACATTCAGATGGCCAACAGACACACGAAAAGATGTGCAACATCACTCAGCATCAGCGAAATGCAAATCAAAATGATGATGACATATCCCCTCAAACCTGTGAGAAGGGTTATTATCAAAAAGGCAAAAAAATAACAAGTGTTGGCAAGGATGTGGAGTGAATCCTTGTGTACTGCTGGAGACAATGTAAGTTGCCACTATGGAAGCAACATGGAGGTTCCTCAAAAAACTAAAAATAGGGGTGCCTGGCTGGCTTAGTCAGTAGATCATGCAACTCTTGATCTCGGGGTTATGAGTTCAAGTCCTCTGTTGGATGTAGGAATTACTTAAAAATAGAATCTTGGGGCGCCTGGGTGGCTCAGTGGGTTAAGCCTCTGCCTTCGGCCCAGGTCATGATCCCAGGGTCCTGGGATCGAGCCCTACATCAGGCTCTCTGCTTGGCGGGGAGCCTGCTTCCTCCTCTCTCTCTGCCTGCCTCTCTGCCTACTTGTGATCTCTGTCTGTCAAATAAATAAATAAAATCTTTAAAAAGAAAAGAAAAGAAAATCTTTTTAAAGATTAAAAATAGAAATACCATATGATCTAGCAATTCCATCTCTGAGTACTTCTCTGAAGAAAAAGAAAACATTAACTTGAAAAGATATCTGCACCCCCATGTTCATTTCAGCATTATTTTCAACAGCTGAGATTTGGAAACTACTCTAGTATCTATGGATGCATGGATAAAGAAAATATGCCACACACACACACACACACCCCCCACATACACTGCAATATTCACCATAAAAAGAAGGAAATCTTGCCATTTGTGAGAATATGGGTGGTGGAACTTGAGGGCATTATGCTAAGTAAAATAAGTCAGAGAAAAACAAATACAGTATGATCTCATGTATATGTGGAATATAAAACAAACAAAAAACCTGCACTCATAGATGAAGACAAGAGATTGGTGGTTGCCCGAGGCACTGGGGGCGGGGCTTGGTGAGATGGTGAAGGTGGTGACAAAATACACCCGAAAAGTTACAAAATAAGTAAGTCATGTGGGTGTAACGTATGGCACCGCAACTACAGTTAATAATGTATATTTGAAAGTTGCTAAGAGGGTAGATCTTAAAGGTTCTCATCACGGGGCGCTGGGCGGCTCAGGTGGTTAGGCTGTTGGTTTTGGCCCAGGTCATGACCTCAGGGTCTTGAGATCGAGCTCCTCGAAGAGCTCTGCGCTAGCCTCGGAGTCTGCTTGAGATCCTCTCTCTCCCCCCCCTCCCCCCCCCCCCCCCGGTCCCTCCCCTGGGCTGTGTGCACACAGGCTTTCTCTCTCTCACTCACTCTAAAATAAATAAATAAAATCTTTGAACAAAAATGTTCTCATCACAAGAAGGAAAAACTGTAATTACGGGTGGTGATGGATATTAACTAGACTTACTGTGATCTTTTCACAATACAGTATTTACAAATATTGAGTCATTATGTTGTACACCAACAACTAATACAATATTATGTGTCAATTATATCTCAATTTAAAAAGAAAATCAAGGGGCACCTGGGTGGCTCAGTGGGTTAAAGCCTCTGCCTTTGGCTCAGGTCGTGATCCCAGGGTCCTGGGATCGAGCCCCGCATCAGGCTCTCTGCTCCGCTGGCAGCCTGTTTCCTCCTCTCTCTCTGCCTACTTGTGATCTCTGTCTGTCAAATAAATAAATAAAATCTTTAAAAAAATAAATAAAAAATAAAAAAATAAAAAGACAAGACATATGGAAAGATACTTATATAAAGATGTTAATTTTAATGCAAAAACCAGAAAAAAACTAAAAGCACAGCAATAGGCCAACTAAATTATAGTTTATCTATGCTATAGAGTAACATACAGCCACTAAAAATCAGGTTGAACATTTACTGAGTGACTACCTTTGGGCAGTGGTATAATGGCCATGGATTTAATTTTTTGTTTGTCTTTTTCCAAGTTTTCTCATCTGAACCATATCTGTAACTAGAAAAAATACAGATCAAAGGTAGCTTTTCAAAGTGGCTTATTTTACCATTTCAAACCTGAACATCAAAGAAAATAAAAACTTGAAGTTCGGCCTGTTGGCCAGTAGAGTCATAAGCCAAAATGTCTCAGTGGCCATGACTGTCGCCTCCAGTACCACCCTTCTCATCCTGAACACACTCAGTGTGGTGGGTCCCAGGAGAAGGGAGCTTCCCACCTCTGCTTGCCGTTTCTCCAGACTCCACTTCTCACCTGGGCCTGGACACTGGTTTGTTGTTTGTGTTTTCAAAGTTCATCTAACTGACTATAATATGCAGCCGCAGGTGGAAACCCATGGTTCTATCTACTCTGCCTGTTCTACAGATGAGACCCAGAGAAGTTCAAGGTGACGTGAAGTGGAGTCAGATCCAGGTCTCCTGATTGCTAGTATGGTTCTTTTTACTGGAGCAAGCCAACAAAGAAAGAGTGGCTTTTTGTAGATTAACAGACCTGGAGGTCCCCAAATATTTCAAAATAGGGATGCAAGGACTTCTGTAAATAACCTATCTTTGATCCCTGCCTCAATCCAACTGTAGAACTATGCCTGAATATCAAAAGGTATTTATGGAACACAGTACAATTTGGAAAGATCACTCCAGTCTAACGTCAGTCTAACGTAATGATAGGGAAAGGCTCTGCAAAGTCTGTCTTAATGCAACTATGTTGCATTAAGATGATTTGCAACTATGTCGCAAAGATGATAAAAATCAAAATACCATTCTATAGGAGGCTGGATTTACCCCAGAACAAATAAACACCATTCTAACTTTGCCCTCCTCCTCCGTCCCGGGATCTGTGCCTCTTGATCTTGGCTACTGCCGGGAATGTCCTCCTACGGTTACCCTTGCAAACCAGTTATCCTTGCACTCTGAAAGCAATGTGTTCCCTTTCCACCCAACCTCTGCCCAGCTCCCAGCCAGCCCCAACACCTCACACCTTCGCGGTGAGACGAATAAAATGAAACCCTGGAAGGTGCCCAGAAGAAAGCAGTTTAGACCTGAGCATCGAAAGACCTGACTGTGTGAATGTCTGGGAAGTCCTCAACAAAGCCTTTAACACTTCAGGACTCAGATCTGTCCGTGAAAGGCACGACTGCTGAGCAGTCTCTGAGGTCCACTCTGGCTTATTCAAGGACAGTTTTGTGCAATCCCAGCCCAGCCCTGGTTTGTGAAGGATGTAGTTAATCTTTAACGTAGCAGTGAGTGGTGTTACGTGAGAATTGGTCCCGGAAGTCGTTAATCGTTTCTGCATTTGTCCTGTTTTAAGGATTAAAATAAATACAGCAAATGTGGGAGGTGAGAAAAATTAGATGTGTTGCATATTCTAAGGCCACCTAAGTGAAGAAAACACTTCTTTATTGTTAGGAGGGTCTTAAATCAGTGCCCATGTGCTTCCCGATTTCTAGGCTACACAGAAAACATTTGATTTTTCCATAGTTACCCTTCAATTTTAAAAAATCTTTAATCTCTTATTTTGAATTTTTAGCTCTCTCTTACTTTGTCATGATCTATAGTGATTGAAGTCATGTTTGGGATGGGAAGGGGGAAACCCCTACCATTCTGCTTGCTGAAGCAGCAAGATGAGTCTTCACAAGAAATCTGCTTATCTTGCTTTTATAGGGCAGATTTTATACTGGAGTCTGCGCTCATTTATTCCCAAAATTCACTAAGCTCCCATGTGAAGAAAATAATGAGCACACCAGGCAAGTTTTCTGCACTCTCAGAGCTTTTCACCCACTGGAGAAGACTGACAATAATCAGGTACCCCCCACCCAAGGCATATTTATGTAATGTGATAAATGCTGTAATGAAGAATCACCAGAAACAAAGAGAACCTCTCAAACAGGGAGTGAGACTCAAAGGTGAGCAAAAGAGTCTCTTGAAGACCTGACCTTTGAAACTGAAGGATGAGTGGGGTTATTTGGAGAAAGGACAGGCAGCTCAGGCCTGCCACAGGTTGTGCAGAGGCCAAAGGCCACAGGTAAGAATAGCTTCTTGGAGAGAAGTTTTCCAATTGTCCCCTTAGAGTTCTATTAAGGATCCAGGACAGGTATGCAATCATTTTCTTATTGAACCCTCCCTATATTTGCAAAATATTAATCTCCCCAAGTCACATGAAACAGACCCACCTTTAAAAACATGCACTAACCTCTCGTGTATCAAATGCTCTCCTGGGCTACACCCCCCCCCCCATCATACAATATAATGACTTCTTACTGTGAATCTTCAGCTTCCTCTCAGTATTTCACAGTCTATGGTGAGAAAGGTTGTGTGCTGGGTGGGAAGAGAGAGATCCCTGCTATGTGGCTGGGGGCACAGGCTTTTTAAGCAGGTAGAGGTCACCTCTCTGCAAGACCTCTGTTTATCTTGCTTTTAAAGGGCAGGAGGATCCTTTTTGAGAATTGAGGTAATGTTTAAACAGTTTGAAAAGCATTCGAGGGAAAATGCACCCTGCTTAGCTTCCGGAATTGGAGAAACAGAGGGGAAATGTGGGGAGAGAGAATCAGAACGCCGCTGGTGCACCTCCCTGTGTGTTAAATGGAGAAGACGCCCTGCCACACTTCAGGTATGTGACTGGTTCTTAGCTCCTCATTCTGTCCCATTTTTAAGACAAGGCAAGAGGAAAGCGAGAGGGGTGGCGGCAGGTCTCAAACTCATCTAAAAGTTACTAGATGTCATGTGGGACAGAGAAGGAACAATTTAAAAAAAAAAGAACATTATAGAGGATTTCTCTAGAGTGGAGCACACACCCCATCCTCACTCTCTCAAATAAATTTTGTAATTCAATGCCCGCAATATGCCATCCTACACTGAAGCCAGGTCTTCATAATTCCTCAGTTAGGAGATCTGGAAAGCTACACATTAATAAATGCCACCTCTCTGTCACCAATACGGCTCTTCATCCCTCCCCAACCCCCGCCCCCCCCCCAAAAGGAGTGGAAATCGCCAATACATTGCTTCCTTTCTCCAGTGCCACACTGTGAGCTCTCCCAGGGCAAGGGCAGCTTCTGCGGGTGGCAGGGCCGATTCGGGCAGCCTTTCCCCGGCCGGGGAGGCCAGCAGCCCTGGCACGTAGCATCTGCAGCCTGTTCTGTCCCTCCTGCCTTGAGTCTCCGTGCGCCGCGATGACAACACACTCCGGCTCCCCAAAGCCGCAGTGGGTTGTATAAGCACACTCTGAAAGCCTGGAGGGGAGCGCGGTGAGCTTCTCTCTCGACAGCATCGGTTCAAAGTCCCTGGTGCCAGTCGCAAGAGACCCACTCAGCAGGAAGGGGATGGGGTTTCTGCCCCGGTGTAGGGGTGCGGTTTGTAGATCTCTCCAGGCGCAACTGAAACCTGAAGTTCTGTCCTTAGAGCTGGAAATGCGGGACAGTGAAGGGCACAGCGAGCTCTGCTACACGTCTTGAGTACGGATCAGGCAAGGGGGGGGGGCAGAAACTCAGGAATCCTGCGGGAGTCCTCAGAATTTCTCCCCAGAGAAGCCTCTAGCGAAAACGCCAAGGACACCCCCCCTTTTCAATTACGTAACTCTTACACATTTGGGAGAAAGCTCAGCAACATAAATCTCACTCACGAAAGGAGAAAGTCTTAAGACTGTGTCTAAAGCTCCTAGTGCATCTGATGTCTGAACGGACGTGGGTGCTACTTGGCAGCCAAAGGGATGGCATCCTGGTGACTGGACTCCCCGCCCCCACTCCCCTCCGTGCCCGGCGCCGCAGCCGGGTCGCCGCCGGGGATAGCGCTCGCCGGTCCCCGCGTCGCGGAGTCCGCAGGACCCTCAAGTCCGCCGGCTGCGACGCGGGCTGTCCCCTCCCCTACCCCCCGCGAACACCTGGCCGCGGTTACCTGCGGGGCCGCGACTCTCCGCAGCCCGTTGGCCGGCCCCCCGCCGCCCTTGCAGTTGGCCGCAGGGAGCTGCCCGAGCCCCGGCGCCCGCGCCGCGCCCTCCGCTGGGCCCGCGCCGTTCTCGCGGGGGCCTTCATCTGGCGCCGGGAAGAGCCCGCAGCGGCGCTGGAAGCGGGCGACGAGCTGGGAATCCTGTAGGCTCCGCAGCAGCTCGGCCATGGCGCTCCCGGGGCCGCGCGCCAACACCGTCACGCCGATGCCCTCGGCTCGCACTGTCCCCGCCGCTCGGGCCCTCGGCGGGCCGGGCACTCGGGGCGGAGGGCGGGCGGGGCCCGGGGCGCCAGCCAACAGGTGCGCCGCTCGGGTCCTAGCGCCGCCCCGCGTGCGCGGGCGCCCAGGTGGCCGCCTCCACCTTGCGCGGGGCACGTCCGCGCTCCTTGCCCTCCCCGCGGGCTCGGAAGGGCTCGGGCGGTCCCTGGCGTCCCGCCGGCTCGCAACTGGGCGGAGGCTCACAGGTGTCTAAACCGCGCCTCTCTTTGTGCCACCGCGCCCCCGGTCCCTTCGGGCTGGCGCAGAAGTGCCACCTAATGGGGAGCGGCCGAGCACGTGGAGACCTGCGGGTGTCCTTCCTGCCATGCGCGGGCTGGTCCCGGAGTGACCCCACTTTCACTCTTGAGCCCAAGGTGAGGTCGGATTTCTTTCCAGCTTCCGGCACCCAGGCGTCTACTCCGGTCTTTCTTTGCCCGCCTCCAGGAAGAATGAGTCCTCTAAGGAAGATTCCCAAGTTTTTTCCAAACTGTGATGCAACGCCTCCCCCTAAGCCCGACCTCCTCGACCTTGCTCAAGAACTGAGGAGGTTGAAAGTATACCCTGAATCATCCTGAGTCCTATGGTGCTTGCTCATGATTTGCCAATTGGTGAACACTTTTAGAGGGGTGTGGAGGAAACGCTACTCTTCCTCAGTATTCTGCATTGGGAAAGATGGTGCTGCCCCTCCCTTCTCCTTTTTTTCTGCTCTGCCTCTAATTACTACGAAAGGGCACTGAAGAGGCGCAACAAGATTGTTCATGACCTTTAGGCCCCAAGCGAACCAGCTGAAGGGCGGGGAGGAGGATTGGGCATCTCACCGCACCCCTGCCTGCTTTAAGGATCTCAGCAGAAGAGCAAAGGAAACTGAGATTCTCCCGCGAGGACCTCTGCACTTCCTGACAAGGAGTGAGAGGTACAGTCAAATTAGGCTGAGCTGCTCAGCCTGAAACAGAAGTGCAATCCTAGTCCTGTTCTCAGTTGACAGCCATAGGCTGTGTGCTACTGGCAGCCCATGCAAAGCCTACTGAGAACTTGGCTGCACAAAGGACTATCAACAAACACCTGCCACTTTCCTGTTTATCCAATTGTCCTTTTGGATCAGGATGTCTTTGGGATGTAGCTTTCAAGGATGATTTGGTTTCCCTGATGCCTTGGTTTCTCTCTCCTTCCCAATCCTGATGGAGAGCAAGGTCAAGGTGACAAAGCAATGACACTTGGGAGATACTTAGTTTACAGAAGCACCACAGGGCTGCTGTCACAACCCAGCTGTGTGACACATGGAGATGTCCCATTCTGGAGGCAGAAGGCTCCTCTCCCCCACATCGCTGTCATTTACAGCCCCTGGACCAAACCCTATCCTTTAGTTTTAAAAGCTTAAGTTGGGCTAGTGCAGGACCTGTTCTTTCTATGTGTGAAAGAAATAGGTGCTCCCATGAAGACACTTGAGTGGTGTATCTCTGAAATGTCATGCTTCAGTTTTCCTTTCTTTCAATTAGACAGAAGCAAAGCGAGCTTGGCTTAACGTAAGACCAAAGAATTGCACATTCAGGTAATGTACTTCATCTCCTTGGAGGACCAAGTAATGGCTCCAGCCTCCCGTGACTTGTGAGGCCACCGTGTGCCTTGGTTTTTCCCTGTGATCCAATAATAATAATCTGCACTTCTTACCTTATAAGGCTATTGTGAAAAATCTTCAAGTAAGCTCTATAAAGCAAGCTGGTGAGATAGCCATAGCATTCTGTATTGTGCAAGAGCCATTCAATTTAGGAATGAATCTTCAGGAGGACTTGGCTCTGAACAATTTGAGTGAGACTGAAAAGCCAGGGACTTCTGGCAGTGATCTGGAGGCTTCCCCAGATCCTCTCTTCTAGTGCATGGGCTGATGTGCTGAGCATCCAATCTAACAAAAATCAATGTCCTCAAGAAGTGCCAGGCTGAAGGACTGCTCTAGCCTAATGTTTAGTGGAGAAGTTACAAAAA
>RCUC01148888.1:0-47693 GCA_003697995.1 Taxidea taxus jeffersonii | reverse complement strand
AAAAAAAAAAAAAAAAAGACTTATTTATTTATTTATTTGACAGAGAGAAAGAGAGGGAACACAAGCAGGGGGAGTAGGAGTGGGAGAAGCAGGCTCCCCGCTGAGCAGGGAGCCTGATGCAGGACTAGATCCCAGGACCCCGGGATCATGACCTGAGGTGAAGGCAGATGCTCAACTACTGAGCCACCCAGGTGCCCCAAGAGTTTCTCCTCTTAAGAGTGAAAAAACATTTGAAGTGATTTTTAAAAATTATTTTGTTTGGTTGTCTTTACATACAATTTATTCATATAAATAGTCAAGGATACCTAACTGCTCAGTTTTTAAATTGGAAAGGAAAACTGTAGAGGTGAACATCAAATATACATCCTGAAACACCAAGTCAGTATAGAACATGGATTTGGAAGGTAGCAGATTATTAGATACACCATCCACATTATTCGGTATCCATTATCAGATATATCTGATATATCTGATATATCTGATACTTTAAGTGGTGATGCTATTTTGCAAGGACATTATTTCTTAAATAAATGTCTAAGAATTTATGAGTTGAGCTGAATCTACTAAAAATTGTTGAATCCAAAATTTTAACTTTTGTAATTATATAAAATAATGATTAGTAGGTTATTTCAATAGAAATATTCACTAGGGAGTTTCAATATCTATCAGATAGAAATGGACCTTTTGTCTTTAAAGAAAATATAATAAATACATATAAAATTTCTTCTAAATTGGCCATAAGTTTTCAGTACCTAATAAATTGCATGATACTTAGTAATTAACATTTTATGGTCTACAGCTGTGAGGGGGAAGGTATGTATAGATTACTCAAAAAATAGTGTGTGCTTTCCCATACAGCTTCCAATTCCTCTCCCCCAAGAATAGTGAGGATTTTCAAAGACATCAAATCTTTGAACATATGTGGTTTTATGACAAAAATCTATCCCAAAGGGATATTATTTGGGAATACAATTTAAATTTTCCTATCAGCTCTTTAGTAGATATATTTTGAGGTCATTACATTAAAATATTGAATAATTTGAAAACTTACTTATTTTTTATTCAGTATGGAGATTTATTCCCAGAGCGGGGCTTTTCTGATGCAAAATTGGAATGCTTGTGTAGTCACAACAGCTGTCCCCACACCATGTGGTGTCTTCCATTACTTTACTGTAGAGATGAATTTTTGGCCCGGTATCTCAGTAATATTGGACACACATGGTTTTAAGTGGCAAAGCAGTATGCTTATGCATTCATTTGACTTTCACAGCTACAGTTGGCTCCAGATTAGAACAAGGAGAATACATTCACACCATGGCCACCCTCATGGCTGCTGTAGTAGCTGGATCACAGTAGGCTCTGTTGCTTCTAAAGACACAACTAACTATTGCTGAGGAATTACACATTCACCAAAGTGCCTTACAGCTGTAGGAGAGAGAATAATGAATTGCTAAAAGGATTCTTTCAAAGATTTCAGATTATAGGCCTAGTTATTATCGATCCAGTTTTTTTTTAATATTAATAATGAAAAGCAGAGCCATGAAATAACTATGAAACTAAAAGGAAAGACTGTCATAGCAATAGATGATTTTTTAGAATATCAGTCCAGATACTTAAAAATTTTTCCTTCCCAGAAAAAAAGTGGCACTGTACTTTAAGACTCATTAACAAAGAATTAAAATCTGATTGATTTTTAATGCCCATTATTCATGTCTGCAGCATATTTGGAAAGCCAGTGGATTAAAAATAGGAATTATTTTAAAGAATTATGTGAAACAATGGCTTATTATAGTATTGATATTTTAGACAACTTTTTGCTTAAAAAGTTTGTGTCATTTAATACAGAGGTAAGATGACTTGATTTAATGTGAATTTGCATTGTTAACACTCTAGTTTGAATACTGTATCTGTGCAGTGCCAACCTCATGATTCCTGGTATGACTTTTACCATAAACTTAAATTCTTATTAACTCTTGCATTTCTGAAGCCAGTTGGTGTAATTGTTAAAAGTTTCGGCTTTTTTAGGAATAAAAATATTTCCTTGGAAATCCACTCATGTCCCGCTAATGTCTGTATAACATTTTTCCCCTAAATAAAGTTAGAGCAAACGAGCAAAAAGAAAAAACCTTCAGGGTAAATTTTCAAATTATTGGATATGGAGCATTAGACTTCTGATATTCATTAAATATCAAAGAAATTCTGACCATACCCTATGGAGACTACCTTTTTATAGGAGTGAATTTATGCATGTATGGTACGGGCTGTACTGATGAATATGTTTGAGGCTTTCAGCTTTTGGTGGATACAAAATAGAATGATTGATAAAATCCTCCCTACTATTGGCTATTATTTACTGACTCTTAAGTGGCAGGTTGTATTTATGCCAATTTATCTGCTTCAGGGAACATTCTTGATAGCAGAACAAAGTGAATAAAAGTAGTTTGCTTTGCAAATGAATGCAAATGGGAGCGCCTTTCGGAAAGCCCTTTAACAGGGGCAGTGCACTTTGATTATGAGTGAAGCTGCCATTTGGACATGGTGAAAAGAGCACGCTTGAACCATTGATTGGGGGAGACAGTAAAAAGTCAGGAAGGGCCCCGTTAAGCTTGCAGTGAGGCAGGCGGATGTCAGTGTGGTTAGAGCACAGTGGGAGAATGACAGGGAGGATTAGTGTCAGGGAGAAGCTTTGCTGTAGCTGTGGAGATAGTCCCTGGGGTCACTCACCTCTGACTGTTGTTCTGTGCTGATGGTTCTGTAATGCAAACAGCCTGATGTATGCCTGTTCATTATCGGAAATGGTGATTAGAAAAGGTATTTGTCCCAAAGGTTTCCTTTCTTTCTTTTTTAATTAAAGAAATTAAGGTGGGCTTCCTCCATTTCTCTGCTGACTCCTGGAGGAGTATTGTTTAATACCAGAGTGGTCGCCGCCTCTGGTGGGGAGTAGTTTAGAGCTACAGTCTAATGTAAAGTTATTGTAACACGGTTATTTGTTATTAAATAATAGGGGGGGGTGTTTTTGTTTTTTGGTTTTTTTTGTTTGTTTTGCTCAGCTTTGGGTTTCACCAAGTAGTAGTACTGAGTAAGATGCAGAGAATATGCTTGCTCTTAGAATTTTTGCTCTTGCAAAAAAGATTTTATAATCTCGAAGGTATTTTTTTCATTCAGTTTAACAATTAGGTCAATTTTTAGGGGCTATTTACCTTCTCAAAAATGAAGTGTTGCTTTGCATGGACTTGATGTTTTAAGTCATGGTTGTAGGCACTTCTGATTTTCCATTCTAAGTTTTATAAAATGCTAACATTGGATGAGTTAAACCTCTTGAAAATACACGATTTTTAGAGTTAAGTCTTACTACAGAATGAACAAAAAGTATCTCTTTGTTTCAGTTCTGATCCTAAAGCAGTACATTTACTTGTTTACATTTTCATTTTTACTTATAAGGTGTTTTGTTTCCTTTAAGTATAACTTTCTCTTAAAACTTTGAAGACCTTTTATAGTAACCTTATAGGAGGCATCTGTGAGAGCAGGGCGACACACAGTGCATAGGCTTTGAGAGTGGTTCCTCACTTAATGCAAAACTGAACTTTTTTTTTTAATGTCTTCAAAAGCCTGGCCTCACAATATTTCTGCTTTCTTATTTGGTATACATAGGAAAATTTAAAAGGCTGCTGGAGCTTTGCATTCTTATGTTAAATACGCAGCTCAAAGCTTTATCTAAACTATTGGATACATGTTAATAGCATTGGCTTTGCAGAAAGCAAATTGCCCATAGTTTGTTTCACCGGCTTATTAAATGTTACAGCGAACATTCTCTAAATTACCTTTTTCTGTAATTTTTGCAGGCACCTGAATGGACAGAAGAGGACCTCAGCCAGCTGACAAGAAGTATGGTTAAGTTCCCAGGAGGGACCCCAGGTCGATGGGAAAAGATTGCCCACGAGCTGGGTCGATCGGTGGCAGATGTGAGTTCACTCAGATTTGCATTGTATGGAGTGACAAACCAGAACAAGCCAACTACGCAGCAGACAGACATACATGCACCCCACATTCTCTTTGGAGAAAGGCTACAATCCTTTTAGGACCTGGAAGTGAACCATTAATGAAATAAGCAAGAAGCAGATGTCAGCCAGTCCCCTGGTCCACAATTAACAGCTGTGTGAGAAATTCTAGTGTGTAGAGACTTAAGCTACAGTAACCTCAGCACTGGCTTTTGTGTTTAAAGTGACCCCTTTATCTGTGGAGAAAATAGTTCTTAGGCTGATCAGAATTAGAGAAATTATATTTCAGCTGGATCTTTTTAATGCTGAAGTCCAGATTGCTATAGGTATTTAATCAGGTGGCTGGCATTAATTAAATCAGCAGTCTTCTTACGTATATCTTTTTATTTCAAGAATGGTTAACTACATCCATTTTGACAAGTTGTTTAACCAAAAAGAAATATATGTGAACGAATATATAATTTTTATCATATATGTGTGTGTGTGAATATATATATATATATATATATACACACACACACATATATGCATATATATATGCCTGGCTATATCTAACATTTAAAAGACTAAGTATTTACCTGAAAAGTTTTTGATTTCATGCTTTATTCAGGAAATTTAAGGCAGAGAACCTTATAAAAGCATCTACCACAGTATCTGACATGTGCTAAATAGTAAATGTTTTCTTTAAATTCAAAGAAATCTTTATTTTTATCAATGTGAGCCTTATTTTCATAATTGATAGTAAATATTCTTTACTAAATAAGTCAGTTATTTACTGAATTCACTTTAAGTAAATCCTGTACACCTAAAATATTTCAGGGATTTTTGCAAAAGATTCAGATGACCTCTTCAATTCTGTTAGTATACCCTTGAGTCGTTTTTGATAATGAACAATTTTAAAACCCTACCAAATGATTAGCTCACCACCCCCCAACAAAAAAATCCAGCTTGTTACATAAATGTTATTTTTCATAGTAAACTTCCATTTTAATTTATAAACAAACTTACAAAACATTACTGTCAATTTTTTTTTGGATAGGAACTGCTTTGAGAATTTTATTAAATAATAGATATGTTTTTACTATCAAATAGGTTTTTTTAAAAATCACATTTAAGAGACTACTTTCTGAATTTTTATATGATTTTTGCATTATTTTGGCTTCAGAGTTGAAGTCTCATCATGTGAAAAAAAAGCTTTGTATCTTCTAACTTTTTTGTTGTTGTTGTTTCATGAGGAGACCCATTATCTTAGATGACTGGAGATGAACCATAAGGATACCTTTTCTTCTGCTAAGAATGTTACTGCGATGTGTATTTTATAAGCTTGTTTTTAGGTTGCTCATAAAGAATAAATTAATGCCTTATCCTTAAATATCTGACCAAATTAAGGATTATTCCATAGTTATTGATGTTTTAAGTACTATGACCCTCTAACTATACTACTGTTACTATATGATTAACAAAAATTACTGAAATAATTTTTAGAAAGTCATAAAATGAACTGGTTTAAAGGGCCCTAAAACTTTTAATTTTACTGGGAAAAAAATAGTTCATTTAGTGTCTCCTTTGAAGGCAGCACTGCCTTTAACTTTTTTTTAATTTTTATTTTATCTATTTGACAGAGAGATACACAGCGAGAGAGGGAACACAAGTAGGGGGAATAGGAGAGGGAGAGGGAAAAGCAGGCCTCCCACTGAGCAGGGAGCCCAATGCGGGCTCGAACCCAGGACCCTGGGATCTTGATCTGAGCTGAAGGCAAACAATCAACGACCAAGCCAGCCAGGCGCCCCTGCCTTTAACTTTTTAAATAACATTTCTATGAATCCTCACAGTTAATAATGTCAAAGACAGAAAACAGAAGCAATATTTTAAATTAAGTTGTTAAAATCTGGTAAATTTTTATCTATTTTTTAAGAAGAGAGATGAAAGTTTCTATGCTAAGAATATACATGGTGTAACCAACACAGCCTTGAGAATGGCTAGTTAGTATCAGAGATCTAGAAAACCTAGATATTGTTGAGTAGTCTTAGTGCAGTCTTGGTATAGGCAAAGATATCTTTTCAAATTTTTGCAAATTCATCCCATATGTTTCAGTTGTTTTTCTTCTAGATTTACCCAAAGGAAACTGAACCCATGTCTGCAATAGATATATTTTCTTTTTACCATGGAAGTAGCAAACATGACTTTTTGGGATTTTTTTTTCTTCCAAATACTCTATTTTCATAGTAAGATACCTAAAATACCTTGAAAATATTCAGTAAACCCAAACTTCGTTGGCACCAAGAAATGCCCTTGTGACTTTTCTTCTATGTACAGCATGTACACTGTATTTTCATTCTGTCAGCATCATGTCCATAGCTGGACTACACATTTCACTTCAGTAACCCCACACACATGCACATGCACACACAAATCACTCTCCTAAAGAAAGCAGGTGTCTGTAGACTCAGATAACACACAATGAAGTGAACACACAATGAAGTACATCGAAGCAGCTGAAGTGGGTTCAGCTAATAAGTTCCTTTAGTAAAATGTTAAGGGAAAGTTGACCACACTTTAGATCACTTATACTTCTTTTTGGCTTGTGGCGTTAATGAGATTTGTTTTCATTCAGTATTTAATTATGGCAAAAAAACAAATTCAGTTTGCTGTCATCAGAACCTCTGCTTCCTGACCTGATCACCTGTACCAATTCTCCCTGGTCTGCACATCTGTTCCTTGAACCATTTTTTTGGTTTGCTAACTTTCTAACTTCAGGTTTAGCTCTTTTTCCTTCAAGAAACAATTGACCAGGGCGCCTGGGTGGCTCAGTGGGTTAAGCCTCTGCCTTCAGCTCAGGTCATCATCTCAGGGTCCTGGGATCGAGCCCCACATCGGGCTCTCTGCTGGGTGGGGAGGCTGCTTCCCCCACTCCCTCTGCCTGCCTCTCTGCTTGCGCGTGCGCGCGCGCGTGTGTGTGTGTGTGTGTGTGTGTGTGTGTGTGTGTGTAAAAGAAAAAGAAACAATTGACCTTTTGGGGGGAGCAGCAAGAGTATGTCCTTTATTTGGGTTGACAGATTACAATGAAAAACCCTTTTTTTTTTAAAGATTTTATTTATTTGACAGAGATCACAAGTAGGCAGAGAGGCAGACAGAGAGAGAGGAGGAAGCAGACTCCATGCTGAGCAGAGAGCCCGATGTAGGGCTTGATCCCAGGACCCTGGGATCATGACCTGAGCCGAAGGCAGAGGCTTTAATCCACTGAGCCACCCAGGCGCCCCTGAAAAACCCATTTTTTTTTTTTAAGATTTTTATTTATTTATTTATTAGAGAGAGAGAGAACACAGGCAGACAGAGAGGCAGGCAGAGGCAGAGGGAGAAGCAGCCTCCCTGCCGAGCAAGGAGCCCAATGTGGGACTCGATACCAGGATGCTGGGATCATAACCTGAGCCGAAGGCAGCCGCTTAACCAACTGAGCCACCCAGGCGTCCCTGAAAAACCCGTTTTATTCCTCATTTTAAAAAGGAGTTTTCAGTGTATTAATGATCACAATCAACAAGATGCTAAATTCTACTCTGGATAAAATACAAGCAATGTGATTGCCATTGTAAAAAATTCAAAGTATATTTTAACTCAGATATATCAAAACTACAAGACTTATTTTATTATAGAATAAGTATTTTAAATGTTAATATATGCCTTTCAGCAAATAATTTTGGTAACCACAAAGGACACTAAAATTGTAAAAACAACAAAGGAAACAAAAACTGGCATGGAAAACCAACTTTAATGTGATGATTAACTGCAGGTTTTCTAAATTAAGGTCAGGGAGCCTCAGATTTCTTGCTTGTGAAGTAATATCATTCTCTTGCCTGAAAGGATGTAAACTGATGCTGCTTCTCTCCTGGTCACTAATCTCCCGCATTCTGGTTGTGATAACTGACTGATTGGAGATTTTCTGCCTGCTTGGAAAAGGCCCAGCTAGGCAGCAAAACAAAAGACAGGTGAATAGATTTAAAAATACTTTTATAATTAGCTTAGTACCACAGTGAGAGGTAAGAGGTGTATAGTTAGATGAGCATCCCCATGTGCCAGTGAAAAAGAGGAGGGAAAATCATAAAATTCCCAATTGTATTTTATATAACTACAGCTAGAGAGGAGAAACTCTGGGGGGATGTATATATGTAATGGTAGTTGTTCCAAAAATATGTAAGTGGGATTTTATTCAATAGAAGATAAGCTTTATGCTTTATCAGTGAATTAAATATACAGTAATTATTTTGGCTAGTATATTACTGCTGTTACTTTTAGAGTTACACTAGACCTACATGAGTTGTAAAGATAACAAGGACTGTCTCACTGTTCTCTCAACCAGGCTTCCTGCTACAGCACTTCTCTTGGTCTGAGCCTGACATCATACCTGGTCCCTCCTCTCCTCCTTCACTTCCTCAACCTCAAGGCCTTTAAAGATATTTACATTTTAGAAAGGAATAGGTCTTTTATCCCATTCTTCTTGCTAGATGAGTCACTGGCTAATCTAATAACCAATTTTCAAAGTAATATTAATAAATGGTAAAAAAAAAAAAAAAAAAACCGTGTTAACCAAAATCTATTTCTCTCTCCCTCCTTCTCTCTCTCCCCTGTATTTTAATAGGAGCCTTTAGGTTCTTATCCCAAGTATATGAATGATCAGAGTGAGAATTTCAGGCAACTTGATTGCCTGTTTAAAGGAAAGATGAGGCAGTATTAGCACCGTTTGGTATCCATCAGAGAAAATTACATAATTAATTGCTTAATCTGTCTATTGACTTTGTTGGAATTTTGCTATAATCTGACTTTTGGGGCAAAGGTTTATAGATCTGAATTCCATGTTATCCTTTCTGTCTCCACATTGTACAATATGACACATAGAACAGGATGATAAACTAGATATTCACTATGTGAGAATAATATTGCAAAAATCAGGAGATCAAACCAACATTTTCAACTACTTTAAGTGATAATATTATTCCATCATTCATTTTCATTGTATTTTATGTTTTTCAAACCATTTAAATACACACTATGTTGCTCGGTCTTCACAACAGCATGGTGAGACAGATAGGTACCATTTTACAGTTGAGTACACTGTTGCTAAGACGTTTATTCAGGGTGACACAACTACTAGCACAGTTGGGACAATAGTAGTTATTTTGGTTCCTCGTCTACTGTGTTCCTATCACTAAATGCTGTTTTATTGCGGTGTGTATGAAAGACACTTCAAATGTGTCTAGAGACTTTTTGTCGTTAGGCCTTTCTTGGTAAAACTATGTTCATAGAAAAAAGAAACGTTTAAAAATACACTCAAAATTTTTTTCTCATCAGCCATAATAAAAAATTATTTCTATAAACATTTGTCACATAGACAAAATGTGGACTAGCCTTTAGTCTTCTCCAGACTTTAGTCTTCCTCTATAGGCATGAGTATACATAATTTTAACAGTATTAATCAGTATCCTGTCCTTTTCACTTCTCTAGGAAACAGGAGCTACTCTTCAGATAGTGAGAGCCACTTCATTTTTCTAAACACTTACAGAATATTTTATGTTGTCTTGCTATAATTAAGGGTGTCCTAAGGATTGTCATTTAAATTGCTTCCTTTTTTGCTATTTTACTGGATTATCTTTTTTTTTCTTCATCCATCTTTCCACTTATTTCTGTTTTCTTAGCTTGTATTCCTAGAAGTAGAACTGCTTGGTTCAAGAATATGGATGTTTTTAGAACTTTTGATGGCTCTAAAATTGGCCCCCAGAGAGGTTATAACAATATACAGTGCCACTAGTAGTATACAAGAGAGGTCACTTCCTCATAATCTCACAAACACTGAATGTTATTTTTTGGTTTTCATCATTGCCTGCCAAATAAGTGAAAAGTGCTACAGCACTGATTTTTGCAACTTGCCTCCTTACATTTTGGGCATCATTTCAAATAAAGTTTGTGTTCATTCATTAGAATTTTAGGACAGACAGTCCTATCACCTGCATATACTTTGCCACTTTTTTTATACCTTTCCCTTTTTTTTTTTTTCAATTTATTTTTAGTAATCTCTACCCCCAGCATGGGGCTCAAACTCACAACCCTGAGATCAAGAGTCACATGCTCTTTGGCTGAGCCAGCCACATGCCCCTATATCTTATTTGATTATATTACCTAGATATTCCAGAGAAATAGTATATTATAGTAATAGTGGTTAGTGAAGACTTTTTTGTGCAACATTATAATAAGAAAACCTAATTTTTGGCCATTAATTTTAATATTAGTCATTGATAGGAGATTATTATTAGATTATATATTATTTTATATTATATATTATATATTATGTTATATATTATTAGATTATATATTATTACTATTAGATTATTATGCTAGAGAAATTTACTTCAGCTTTTCTAACTCTAATTCATTACAGTTGTGCTCAGGGATAGATATGAAATTTTAACAGTGGGTTTTTTTTTTAACATATATCAACACAATCGTACAATTTTTCTCATATGACCTAATGCGGATGAATATATTATCAAGGCCTCTTCTTTGTGTTTTCAAAACAAACTTCACTTGGTCATATAATACTGTTCTTTAACAGCTGGATTTATTTATTTTAAATTCTTGCATTTATATATATAAGAATATTGTAGAATTTTTGGTGTTTTGTTAATAGGATATCTTTGGATGGGGTTATACCAACCTTCTAGAATTGTTTTATTATACCAGCCTTCTAGCATCTATAGAGTCAAGACAGTATTACATTCATAAAACAGAGGAAAAAGGAAAGGATGCTGTGAAAAAAGAGTCAGAACAAAAATAAGTATCCAAATAAATGAAGTAGAATGGCTGAAAGTTATTAGGAAAACCTCCTATGGAGCAAATTTTTGAAAAATGTTAAAATATTATAGAAAAGATAAGAAATACAGGGAATCAGTCCAAGAGGTCCAAACCTGATTAAAATTTCCATTGAAAAAGAAAGAGAAAAAACAGGTGTAAGACCATTATTCAATAAATAATACAAATGAAGCTTTCCAGTGATCAATTTGTAAAAGCCTGAGACCAATTTGTAAGAACCTCCTAAAGTCAAGTAGGATACATGGAAATGATCCTGAAAAAATTTATGAACACTGAGACTACACAGATGAACTTTAAGCCTTCTAGGGAGAAGAAACATCCAAATAAGACCAATCAGAGTGACATCAGATTGATTAGCAACACTAGGTTCAGGAAGACAAGGGACCAATGGCTTCACCACACTGAGGAGAAATGGTTCTGAATCTAGAACAACCCAAGTGTGATGGTAAATACATAAGGCAAGGATGCACAGTCTTACAAAGTTCCTAGAGATTGTACTCTAGCAAAACAAACAAAATTGAATCAAATTTAAAAAGAGGAAGACATGGAATCCAGTCTAATACACAGAAATCCCAAGACCCCACAGTGATACAATAGGACAAAAGTACAATATAGCCACGTTGAAGTAGGAGAATAAAGGATTGTGTGAGAGCAACCCTTGAAGAAAAGGAAATTTTATAGACTAGATAGTATGCCTGAAAACTTGAAAAAATGTATATATATGAAAAAAGGCAACTAGAAACTCTATAAACAATAGAAGAAAACCATACAAAAAAAAGCATAGTCCAAATTTAAGTATGCTAGACAGTAGAATACAGCAAAATAATTTGACATTGAGAACATTCTCCTCTGAAGGCACAAGAAGTGTGTCCACAGCATAGCTTGTTTCTACAGGAGTAATATTTACCAGATCATAATTTGTAAGATCTTACAAAATGGCTTTTCATATTTTAAACATTTTATGTATCTTACAGATGGCTTTCCAATTTTTTAAGTCAA
The DNA here is from genome assembly GCA_003697995.1 of Taxidea taxus jeffersonii. Lineage (NCBI taxonomy): Eukaryota > Metazoa > Chordata > Mammalia > Carnivora > Mustelidae > Taxidea > Taxidea taxus. The sequence goes on along the minus strand of RCUC01148888.1, from coordinate 35,838 downwards.
CAAATTGTAGAAGACTATGGCAAGTTGCCCAGCAGCAGTTTATCCAAGTGCACCCAAAGCTCTGTTCTGGCTAGGTTACTAATTTCTTTTCAGAGGAACTTAAGTAAAATATTGTGTGTTCATAGGCGCTCTTTTTTTTTTTTTTTTTAAAGATTTTATTTATTTATTTGACAGACAGAAATCACAAATAGGCAGAGAGGCAGGCAGAGAGAGAAGGAGAAGCAGACTCCCCGCCGAGCAGAGCCCGATGCAGGGCTTGATCCCAGGACCTTGGGATCATGACCTGAGCTGAAAGCAGAGGCTTTAACCCACTGAGCCACCCAGGTGCCCCCACAGGCGCTCTTATTTCCTTTTCCCTTCCACTGAGCTGGAATACCAAATTTTCCTGCAGCCAAGTTACAACTATGCAGGTAAAGACAGTTGCTCTAAAGATGGTGGAGAAGCACACAGTGGGAAGAGCCTGACTGTATGGAGTAAAAAGAGTATTATAGATAGCAACAAGTGCTATAAAGAAAATTAAAGCACAGTAAGAGGTTAGAGACTGAAGGGAATTGCAATTAAAAATGAGGTTCTGAGGAAAGTCTCAAACAGGTAATTCTCAAGGGACACAAAGCAAGTGAAGAAGCAAGGCTATCTGAGAAAGTGTTCCACGTACAGGAAACAGCATTTACAAAAGCTCTGAGATAAGATCATGCTTGGGGTGTGCAGAGTCTAGCATAAAGGTCAGTATGGCTGTCAAAGAGTGAGTAGGATGGGATTATAAAAGATGAGGGCAAGAGGCAGTGGATAAGCAGGCTATCTACAACCTTGCTGGTCACAATAAAGAGTGTGGATTTTACTCTGAGTGAGATGGTTAAAGCACTAGAAATGTTTGAGCAAAGGAGTGCAAGATCTAAACGGGTCATTCTGACTGCTCTGTGGAGAAGACATTGTGGTAGGGACAGCATGCAAGCAGGAAGGCAGGCTAAGTAAGATGCTATTTCAGTTGTTCTTGCAAAATGATGGTCGTTTGGACCAAGGGTTATTGAAAGAGTTTGGAAAAAGAGGTTGAACTCAGGATATAATATACCAAAAGCATGTTATTTAATTATATGTACACTGTAAACTGCAACTATCATAACTATGAACAGAAATTATTGACTCTGGATGTAGGGTATGTTGCTTTTCATCATAAGCCCTTGTTGTATACTGCTTTTTTTTTTTAAGCTATTTTTAAAATATTTTTAAAGCTTTTTTAAAGCTATTTTTAATATAATAAACATGTATTACCTTGATTGTTAAAACTACTTTTAAAAATCTAAGGAAAAAGAATATGTTGCCTTTAATATTTTCCCATATCAGTTTATAATAGGTCTACCTCATTCTTTTTTTTAATTATAAAAGCTTTATTGATTTACAGAAATAGGAAAATCAATCCTAGTATTTGTATGGGACTATGCAGAAAAATGAACTGGACTTTTACACCATGCAGAGTCAACTCAAACTGGATTATAAGAGTTAAACATAAGCCCTGAAACTAAAACTCCTAGAATAGGGGAAAGCATCATGACATTGGTCTTGCAATGATTTCAATGATAGGACACCAAAAGCACAAGCAATAAGAACAAAAGTAAACAAGTAGAACTATATCAAACTTAAAAGTTGTGCATAGAAAAGAAAACAGTCAACAGAATGAAAAGGTAATCTGTGAAGTGGGAGAAAATATTTGCAAACCTTCTATCTGATAAAAGATTAATCTCTAAAATATATAAGGTTCTCCTACAACTCAAAAGCAAAATCATCGGGTAGAACGGACTCTCCACGGCCTGACATAGACAAGAGGCCACAGCAAAGCAGATCCACCCTCTCCCATCGCTCTTAGCAAGATCCCATCAAAGTGCTGCCACAAGCCTGACAGTGTGTAAGCAGCCCCGTCGAGGGCCAGCACCACTCCAGAGTGAGTCCTGCCCTGGGAAGATAGGAGGAGAACCACATGCCAGTCTGACTGTGACCCCAGTGGGCTGGGGGCAGGCAGCTGGTATGACTGCAGGCCCCACCCACCCACCACCAAAATCTTCTCAGGGGACAACACAGGGAAAGTGCCTGCAGTTTGGTGCTACTTTATCTCTGGGAAATTCCCAGTCTGACTCAATTCGAGCCCAAGGCAGCCCCCGACTGGCCCACTAACACCACGGGAACCAGACTCTGTCCACAACAGGCAGAGAGCCATTGCAGGTTGAAATGAAAGCAAACACAGCTCCACCACAATGGTAGGACACCCCTGTGGCAACACACATAGAAGACACCCCTGAAGTGCCAGGTTCCGGGGAATAGGGGACATTGCACTGTGGGACCTCTTCTTTATCAGGCCTCTACTTTCTTTCTTTCTTTTTTTTTTTTTTTTTTTTTAGGCCTCTACTTTCAAGTGTGGGAGACATAGCTGACTTTCCTATCACAGAGAAACAGACGCAGCAATAGACAGAATGAGGAGACAGAGGAATATGTCCCAAATGAAAGAGCAGAACAAAATCAGAAAAAGAGTCCTAAACAAAATGGAGATGAGTAATATGTCTGATAGCAAATTTAAAGTAATGCTTATAAAGATATTCGTTAGAATTGAGAAAGGAGTGCAGAACTTCCATGAGATCCTCCACCAAGAGATAGCAGACATAAAAAAGAACCAGTTAGAGCTACTGCAGTCACTAAATGGAAATAAAAATAGACCACCTGGAATAAATAGCAAACGACAGGAAGCAGAAGAAAAGACCAGCCACCTGGAGGACAGAGTCATGGAAAGTAATCAAGCTGAGCAGATGATAGGGAAAAAAAAATACACAAAATAAGAATAGACCCAGGGAACTCAGCGACACTGTCAAGCACAACAGTCATATCATAGGGATCCCAGAAGGAGAAGAGTGAGAAGAGGGGGCAGAAGATTTTCTGAAGAAATAATAGCTAAAATCTTCCTGAATCTGAGGGAGGAAAGAGAAATCCCAATCCAGGAGACACAGAGAGTCCCCAACAACACCAACCCAAAGAGGTCTACACCAAGACACAAAGTAAATAATAAGATGGCAATAAGTAGTGATAAAGAGAGAAATTTAAAAGCAGCAAAAGAAAGGAAAGCAGTGACATACAAGGGAAACCCCATAACGCCATCAGTGGGTTTTTTCAGCAGAAACTCTACAGGTCAGAAGGAAGCAGCATGATAAATTCCAGTGGCTAAAAGGAAAAATCTACAGCCAAGAATACTCTATCCAGCAAGGCTCTCATTTAGAATAGAAGGAGAGATAGAGTTTCCTAGAAAAACAAAAGTTAAAAGCAAAACCAGCCACGTCCCCGTTACACATGATGCCATCAGCCTGGGGGTCCCATATTCACAGTCCAGCCACCCTCCTGCCCGAGTCAGCGTGCATGCCCTGCTACCTACTCAATGCCACCTTCACCTCAGATTGCCAAGAGCTCAAACTGATGCTCTTCCCCTCAAATTCCATCCCCTGCTCAAGTTTGTGCACAAAAGTCAGCCTTATTATAACAGCTGAATGAAACAACCCAAGCAGTGACACTAATTCTGTGGAATATATGATGGATAAAAGGAGTGTCCTAGGCTGAGAACATTGCCAACAAGCACACCAAAGAACAATACATACAGCATGATTCTGGTTAGTATAAGAAACAAACCCGGGAAAAATAAAACAGGATGAAACCAGAGAGGGAGACAAACCATAAGAAACTCTTAAACATAGGAGAGAAACTATGGGTTGTTGGAGGGGAGGTGGGTCGGGGGATGGGGTAGCTACATGATGGACATTAAGGGGATCACTTGATGGAATGAGCACTGGATGTTCTTTTTTTTTTTTTTTTTTAAGATTTTATTTATTTATTTGACAGAGACTACAAGTAGGCAGAGAGAGAGGCGGGGTGGGGGAGGTAAGCAGGCTCCCCACCCAGCAGAGAGCCCAATGCAGGACTCGATCCCAGGACCCTGAGATGATGACCTGAGCTGAAGGCAGAGGCTTAACCCACTGAGCCACCCAGGCACCCAGCACTGGATGTTCTATGCAACTGATGCATCACTGAACTCTACCTCTGAAACTAATAATACACTATATGTTAATTAATTGAATTTAAATTTTTAAAAGGAACCCTCCTCCAAGAAAAAAGCCAAAATATCTACATATAAAAGTAATCAGGAAGTTAATGGAAGGCTCTCTTTTTAAATGGTTAAGATGAACTCTATTATTATTTCTTATATTTTTCTCTCCAGAGAATCCATTAGAAAGTTTAAAGACATTGAAAAAATAATAAGAATGAACAGCACTGCTTTCTACCAGTTGGAAACGTTTTTCAGGTGGTTTATTTAATATTCAAATAATAAAATGCCCTTTGTACTTGAAAAGTACAGTAGTACTCAGTTATAATGGGTGTTCAATTCATATAGAGTTGGCCAAAATTGAATACTACTGAATGAAAATAATGAATTTTTTTTCAGGACTTCATTCTTTTAATTACTGAGTGTGTATGTGTGTGTGTGTATACATACGTGTGTGTGTGTATGTATATATATAAAATATATATGTATATTATATACATGTGTATATGTATATATATAATATGCATGTTTATTTTATATATATGTATCATAATTATATATATATAACTATCTCTATTAACATATAATGTATTATTTGCCCCAGGGTACAGGTCTGTGAATCATCGGGCTTACACATTTCACAGCACTCACCATAGCACATACCCTTCCCAATGCCCATAACCCAACCACCCTATCCCTACTCCCCCAACCCCCAGCAACCCTCAGTTTGTTCTGTGAGATTAAGAGTCTCTTATGGTTTGTCTCCCTCCTGATCCCATCTTGTTTCATTTTTTCTGATTTTACTTATTTATTTGACAGAGAGAGAGACAGTGAGAGAGGGAATACAAGGGGCAGTGGGAGAGGGAGAAGCAGGCTTCCTGCTGAGCAGGGAGCCCAATGCAGGGCCCAGTCCTAGGACCCTGGGATCATGGCTTGAGCTGAAGGCAGATGCTTAAAGATGGAGCCACCCAGGCATCCCTACTTAAATAATTTTTATTATTAGAGTAATACTTAAAATGTCATCAACCCAGGGCACCTGGGTGGCTCAGTGGGTTAAGCCTCTGCCTTTGGCTCAGGTCATGATCTCAGGGTCCTGGGATCAAGCCCCACATCGGGCTCTCTGCTCAGCAAGAAGCCTGCTTCCTCTTCTCTCTCTCTGCCTGCCTCTCTGCCTACTTGTGATCTCTCTCTCTCTCTTTCTCTCTCTGTGTCAAATAAATAAATATAATCTTTAAAAAAAAAAAAAAAATGTCATCAACCCAGACAGAATTTGAAAAATAGAACTTGAGATTATCACCAGTAGTCAACATTTATTTTCTGAGTTATCTGAGGATGCCAGGAATTGAGCACACACTTTATATAGCTCAGAAAATTAGAAAATTCTTCTGTATATTGAATAGAAATATGCCACCATGTAACTCTCCACTGATCCTAATTGGACCTTATGGAATTTTCATTTTGCTAATTTAATTTTCTGTTACTTTCATCAGTGTTTTCACTAGAAGGAATGAAACCATTTTAGATTTTTTTTGTCCATTCCACCCTATCTTATATGTCCCAGATTTGATTGTACATCCCCTATTTCATAAGAATTTTAATGATAAACTTAGGTATACCTGTATCAAGAAGAAGGATTATAAAATGTTTTCTACTTGGAATCAGAACATGGTAAAACAAATTTTCCTAAAATTCTACAGTTCATGTAACATTAAAACACATGTAGCAAGAGTGTTATCCAAAAGCCTACCTTAGGCAGTAGCCCACAATATTATTAATTCAGGTACTGAGAAAGAAGAGAAGCCTCATCTGCGTCAGACCTACATAGAAATATATGTCTTCTCCTGAGAGAAGGCTAGGAAAAAGTCTTGAATACATCTTGACACAACCTACCTTTAAGTCAGAGACCTTATATTCTATAATTGCACATGATATAAAAGCAGAATGAGTAACTAAAATCTTCATTACAGAATTTGTGAGAAAAATAACACTAAACAATTCAAATTGGCACATGTATTATTGAAGTCATCTAGATCTAAAAGGGAGAAATAGATTTGGTGATGACCAACCCAAACACGCTAGTTCACCTCCAGTGTCATCTCTGTTTGCAGATGTCATGACATTATATATCGAAAACCCTAAGGACTCCACCAAAAAACACCTGTTAGAACTAATAAACTGTTTCAGTAAAGTTGCAGGATACAAAATCAATATACAAAAAAGAGTTGCAAATCTATGTACAAACAACATAATTATCAGAGAACTGTATTAAAACAATTATATCTACAATAGCATCAAAAAAAAAAATACTAGGAATAAATTTAACCAAGAAGATGAAAGACCTGAATGCTGAAAACTATAAAACATTGATGAAGATATTCTGTACTCATGGTATGGAAGAATATTATTAAAATGCCCCATACTACCCAAAGCAATCTACAGATCAATATAATCCCAATCAAAATTTGTAAAATTTGTATAGAACCCCGCAAAAAAATACCAACAGTCAAAATAACCTTAAGAAGAACAAAGCAGGGGGCACCTGGGTCGCTCAGTGGGTTAAGCCTCTGCCTTCGGCTCAGGTCATGATCCCAGAGTCCTGGGATCGAGCCCCACATCGGGCTCTCTGCTCAGCAGGGAGCCTGCTTCCTCCCCCATCTCTCTCTGCCTGCCTCTTTGCCTACTTGTGATCTCTGTCAAATAAATAAATAAAATCTTTAAAAAAAAGGGGGGGAAGAAAAAAGCTGGAGGCATCACACTTTGAGTTTCAAACTATACTACAAAGCTGTAGTAACCAAAACAGTATGGTACAAGCATAAAAACAGACATACCAATCAATGGAACTGAATAGAGGCCACAAATAACCCCACACATGCAAGGTCAACTAATATTTAACAAGGAATATATAATGGGGAAAGAACAGTCCCTTCAATAAATGGTGCTGGGTAAACTGAACAGCACATGCAAAAGAATGAAATTGGACACCTACACAAAAATTTACTCAAAATGGATTAAGGACTTTAACATAAAACCTGAAACCATAATACTCCTAAAAGAAAACAAAGGGTTAAGCCCCTTGACATCAATCTTGGTGATGATTTTTTGGATTTAATGCCAAAAGCAAAGGTAACAAAAGCAAAAGTAAACAAGTGAGACTACATCAAACTAAAAAGCTTCTGCACAGCAAGGAAACTGTCAACAACACAAAAAGGAAATCTATGGAATAGGAGAAGATATCTGCAAACCGCATATCCAATAATGATTTAATATTTAAATATATAAGGAATTCCTATAATGCAATAGCAAAAAAGAAAGAAAGAAAAAAAGAATTTAAAACTGAGCAAAAGAACTAAATAGCCATTTATATATCTTCTTTGGAAAAATGTCTAACAGGTATATGAAAAGGTGCTCAATACACTAATCAAGGAAATACAAATCAAAACCACAATGAGACATCACACCTGCTAGAATGGCTATTATCAAAAAGGCAAGAGAGAATGCTGCTGCTGATGTGGAGAAAAGCAAACAGTTGTACCCTGTTGGTGAGAATGTAAACTAGTACATTCTCTATGGAAGACAGTATAGAAGTTCCCCCAAATACCATATGATTCAGCAGTCCCACTTCTGGGCATATAGCCAAAGGAAATAAATCATTATCTCAATGAGATCCGTATTCCATGTTCATAGCAGCATTATTCATAATTAACTAAGTATGGAAACAACCTAAGTGTCTGTCAGATGAATAATGAAAATGTGATTTTATATATGTGTGTATACACACATATACATAAAGAAACACAAAGGAATATTATTCAGCCAAAAAAAAGTCAAACTAAGGATTCAAAAAAAGGGAACCCTCTTACACTGTTGGTGGGAATGCAAACTGGTGCAGCCAATCTGGAAAACAGTATGGAGGATCCTCAGAAAGTTAAAAATAGAGCTACCATAGGACCCAGCAATTGCACTACTAAGTATTTATTTAAAGGATACAAACATAGTGATTTGTACACATGCATCCCTATGTTTATAGCAGCAATGTTCACAATAGCCAAAATACAGAAAGAGCCCAGATGTCCATCAATAGATGAATGGAAAGAAGATGTGGTATAAACAGACACACAGATACACACACACACACACACACACACACACACACACACACACACACACAATGGAATAGTACTCAGCCATCAAAAATAATAACATCTTGACATTTGCAATGACATGGGTGGAACTAGAGGGTATTATGCTAAATGAAATAAGTCAGAGAAAGACAAATACCATACAATTTCACTCATGTGGAATTTTAGGAAAAAAATGAACATGGGGAAGGAAAGGAAAAAATACAGTAAGGTGAGAATTGAGAGGGAGGCAAAGAGGCATAAGAGACATTGAAATCTAGGAAATAAACTGAGGATTGCTGGAAGAAAGGTGGGTGAGGGGAAGGAATAATTAGTGATGGGCATTAAGGAGGGCAATTAAGGTAATGAGCAACAGGTATTATATGCAACTGATGAATCACTAAATTCTATCTCTGAAACTAATTTTAAAAAAATACTATTAGGAAAAAAGTCAAATTCATAGAAATAAATCATAGAAAAGTAGTTGCCAGGGACTAGAGGGTGGGGAAGACAGGGAAAGGTTGGTAAAGAATAGAAACTTTCAGTTATAAGCTGATTAAGGTCTGAGAATCTAATGTATAACATGGTGACTATATATACTGTGGTATATAATTAAAATTTGCTGAGAGAGTGGAACCTAAATGTTCTTTCCAAAGGGGGAAAAAATGAACATATGTGGTGGTAGATATGTTAATTAACTCAGCAGGGGGAATTCTTTCACAGTGTGTATAAATATAAAATTACCATGTTATGCACTTTAAATATCATACAATTTTATTACAATTTTGTCAACTGTACCTAAAGAACAAAACAAAAACAAAAAAGTTGACATCCATGTAATTGAAGTCATCTAGATCCATAGGATAAAATTGGATTTGATGATGACCATACTCACTGAAAGATGATTTTCATTTCCTGAAGTGACATGCTATCATACTCAAGGCACCCTGGCCATTAAGCTTTATATTAGACCATTACTTGTTTAAAAATATCTTTATCTGCTTAGAATCATAAACAATATGCTGAGGATGCCAAACTTGCCCCCAAAACAAATATTTTGTGATTATTGCCATATACATCCTTTCTCCTGAGACAAAAGAAAAAAAAGAAGAGATATTCTCAAGAAAAAAGAATCATTTGCAGTTCTCATTATGATACAACCATTTTATGATACCAGGAAATATGAAGTTGACAAAGAGCCTAAAGTATTTTTTTTAAGATTTTATTTATTTATTTGACAGATCACAAGTAGGCAGAGAGGCAGGCAGAGAGAGAGGAGGAAGCAGGCTCCCCACTGAGCAGAGAGCCCAATGTGGGGCTCGATCCCAGAACCCCGGGATCATGACCTGAGCCGAAGACAGAGGCTTTAACCCACTGAGCCACCCAGGTGCCCCAAAGAGCCTAAAGTATTAAAAGAATTACTTTACCACATAGAATTAGAAAATTAACCATTTGTGCTTTGCTTTTTTATAGAAAGTTCTAAGTTGTCTTTTAAGTTGGAGAAAAGTGTGGTTCAAAGATTACTACGGTGATGGGGCACCTGGGTGGCTCATGATCTCAGGTCATGGTCATGATCTCAGGGTCCTGGGATCGAGTACCGCATTGCGCTCTCTGCATCGCGCTCTCTGCTTGGCGGGGAGCCTGCTTCCTCCTCTCTCTCTCTCTACCTGCCTCTCTGCCTACTTGAGATCTCTGCCTGTCAAATAAATAAATAAAATCTTTAAAAAAAAAAAAAGATTACAGTGACATCCCATTAGTTTCACTGATACTGAAGCCCTGAAGGACTCAGATTATAGCAATTTGTTTTGTATAGTAGGCCAGATTTTGATATATACTATATTCAGCATTCTCAGTCAGTACAAAGAGTAATTACCAGGTATTCTCAACAAATTCACCAATACCTTCTCTGGGAGGAGACCTCCTGAAGTCAAAACAAATATTAAACAGTGACCTCAGAAACTTTCCTTCAAAGGAATCACAATTTGATTTAACTTGTTTATTGAGCAATTTATGCCCCAGGGCATTTTGTAAACAGTAGAGCATCTGTTAACATTTAGTGGTGTTTAACATTCAGTGTGATCAGATGAAGAGAGTCCTCTCTCCGCACATACCACTGTTACTGTCATCCAAAATTACTGGGCCTGTCCACACCTGCACCTTCCTGAAGAGCAACATCAGAGGCTTAACACTGTAGGGGACAGAGGGGCATAGACTTCACTAAAATAATTGACCCATCCACTGAACAAACATGTAAATAACAGTAACAATTGTGATGGGGGTGAAGGTAGGGGGGACAGAAGGGGGAAACCAGTAACCAGAAATGCTGCCATATATTATCTAAATATTCAGTTTACAATGAAAATAATGAGTCTTGGGGACACCTGACTGGCTCAGTCGAAAGTACATGTGACTCTTGATCTCAGATCATGAGTTTGAGCCCCAAATTGGGTGTAAAAATTACTAAAATAATAATAATAATAATAATGAACTTTAAAAAAATAATGAGGGTGGTTCAGTCACTAAGCGTCTGCCTTTGGCTCAGGTTGTTATCCCAGGGTCCTGCGATTGAGCCCAACATCCCTGCTGAGCAGGGAGCCTGCTTCTCCCTCACCCACACCCCCTGCTTGTGTTCCCTCTCTCATTGTATCTCTTTCAAATAAATAAATAAAATCTTAAAAAAAAAAAATTAGCCATGGAAAGAACCAAGAAACCATGAAAAACAGAAGGTGACAGAAACTGCTCATAAGAATGAACAGATTTAGGGGCACCTGAGTGGCTCAATGGGTTAAAGCCTCTGCCTTCAGCTCAGGTCATGATCCCAGGGTCCTGGGATCGAGCCCCGCGTTGGGCTCTCTGCTCGGCGGTGAGCCTGCTTCCTCCTTTCTCTCTCTGCCTGCCTCTTTGCCTACTTGTATCTGTCAAATGAATAAATAAATTAAAAAAAAAAAATGAACAGATTTAGATTTAACAGAAGTTCAAAGTAGCCAATATAAATATGTTTACAGAACTAAAGGAAAGCATGATTAAAGAAACAAAGGAAAGTTTGATGAGAGTATTACATCATACAGGGAATATCAATGAAGAGAAATTATTTTGAAAAAGAAACAAGTGGTAATTCTGGAGTTATATAATAATTGAAATTTTTAAAAATTCACTAGAGACTAGGATCCACAGTAAATTTGAACTGAAAGAGGAAAGAATTAGCAAACTTGAGGACTATTGAAGCTGAAAAATTAGGGGAAAAATAAAGAGAGCTTCAGAGAACTATGAGATACTGTTAAGCACACCAACATTTGCATAATGGGAGTACTGGAAAGACAGAAAAGAAAAAATATCCAGAGAATAATGGGTAAAAACTTCCCAAATTTTTTGAAAAACACTAGCCTATACATCAGGAAGCATAGTAAATTTGAGTAAGAAAACCTTAGATATCCACAGAAGGCACATGTAATTAAAATGCTGAAAGCGAAAAATGAGAAAATCTTGAAAGCAGCAAAAGAAAAATGACTCAACACTTACAAGGGAACCCCTCCCACCCACACCCAATAAGATTAACAGCTCATTTCTCAGCAGAAACAAGAGAGGACAGAGTGCAGTGGAATAACACATTCAGACTGCTCAAAGAAAAACCTACCAACCAAGATTCCTATATCTAGCAAAACTATTTTTCAAAAACTGAGGGCCAAATAAAAACTTCAAGATGAACAAAAACTAAAATCATTCGGTCTGAAAGCAAGTGATACCACATGGTAATTCAAATCCATGTGAAAAAAACAAAAAGCACCAGTGAAGGTAATTAGGGAATTATAAAAGACCATTAGAAATGCATATTTTGTTCCTAAGTAATTTTATAAAGCAATTGTATAATAGATATATAGTGTTTGCTTGCCCTATTACACATAGAAAGATGATATATCTATAATATACTTGCTCTAAGAGCACAAAGGAGGCAGGTGGGAGCAAAGTTGTATTGGGCTGAGTAAACTATAGATGATAAAGTAATAATTATGACAATGTATTATTGGATTTATAACATGAATAGCATATATAATGATTGTACCACAGTTTGGAGGGAAAAGGAATAGAGCTATATAGAAGCAGTGTTTATTTTTATCATAAAATAATTAAGCTAATGTAGAGCTGAGGCTGATTTTCCTAAGTTAAGATGTATATGGTAAAGCCTAGAACTTCTTTTTTTTTTTAAGTTTTTTTTTTGTTTTTTATTAAAGATTTTTATTTATTTATTTATTTGTTAGAGAGAGAGAGAGAGAGAGAGTGAGCACAGGCAGACAGAGTGGCAGGCAGAGGGAGAAGCAGGCTCCCTGCCAAGCAAGGAGCCCGATGTGGGACTCGATCCCAGGACGCCGGGATCATGACCCGAGCCGAAGGCAGCTGCTTAACCAACTGAGCCACCCAGGCGTCCCAAGCCTAGAACTTCTAAAAAAAAAAAAACAAAAAAAACAAAACAAAACAAAAAAAAACTCAAGAGAATAGTAAAAAAAAAAAATCATTAAATTAAAATGCTACACTAGAAATTCACTTATACAAAAGAAGGCAATAATGAAGGACTGACTAGAGGAACAAAACAACCATAAGATTTAAAAGCAAAAGGTAAAGTGACAAGCTTAAAAACAGCTATATCGGGGCGCCTGGGTGGCTAAGTGGGTTAAAGCCTCTGCCTTCCGCTCAGGTCATGATCCCGGGGTTCTGGGATCGAGCCCCGAGTTGGGCTCTTTGCTCAGCAGGGAGCCTGCTTCCTCCTCTCTCTCTGCCTGCCTCTCTGCCTACTTGTGATCTCTCTCTGTGAAATAAATAAATAAAAACTTTAAGAAAAAAAACAGCTATATCAATAATAACATTAAATGTGAGTGGATTAAACCATCCAAAAAGAGACTGGCAGGTAGGGTTTTTAAAAAATCATGATCTGGGATGCCTGGGTGGCTCAGTTGGTTAAGTGGCTGCCTTTGGCTCAGGTCATGATCCCAGCGTCCTGGGATCGAGTCTCACATCGGGCTCCTTGCTCGCCAGAGAGCCTGCTTCTCCCTCTGTCTCTGCCTGCCACTCTGTCTGCCTGTGCTCGCGCTCTCTCTCTGACAAATAAATAAAATCTTTTTAAAAAATTAAATAAATAAAATAAAAATAAAAAATCATGATCTGTCTGTATACAATCTACATGTGACACACATTAGATTCAAAGAGAAATAAAATGAAAGACAAGGATGGGAAAAGATAGTATTATGCAAATAGCATCCATAAGAAAGCTAAAGTGGCTATACAAATATCAAACGAAATATTTAAAACAAAAGTTACCAGAGATAAAGAGGGACATTTTAAAAGGCCAATCCAGAAAAATGTAACCATTATAAACATATGCACCTAACAGCTGAGCACCAAAATACATTCAACAAAACCTGATATAAATGAAAAAAGGGGTGCCTGACTTCCTCAGTACAGCATGTAACTTTAGATCTCAGGCTCATGAGTCTGAACCCCATGTTTGGTGTAGAGATTACTTAAAGATAATAAATATCCAAAAGAAAGGGAAGAAGGAAGGAAAAGAAAAATAGAAAATTCAGTAACAGTGGTTGCAAGTTTTAATAACCCCACTTTCAATAGTGTGTAGAACTAGAGAGAATATCAACAGGAAGACTTGAACAATACAATAAACCAACTAGACCTAACATATCTGTAGAACACTTTATCCAGCAAGAGAATATATGTTCTTTTCAAGTATGCGTGAGACATATTCTAGGATAGGCCAAACAAACAAAAGTTTAAACAGATGGAAATAATGCAAAGTATGTTCTCTGACCCCAAAGGAATGAAATTAAAAATAAGTTAACAGGGGGAAAAAAAAAAGGGAAAATCAACAAATATGTTAAAATTAAACAGTAGACTCCTAAATAACCAATGAGTCTACAGCCATACCACCCTGAACACACCCAATCTTGTCTAAATAATGAATCAAAGAAGAAATTACAAGGGGAATCAAAATTCTTAAACATGAATGAAAATGAAGACATAACACACCAAAACTTAGGGAATGCAGCTAATGTAGTTCATATAGGGAAATGTATAGCTTTAAATGCTTAAGAAAAAAGAAGAGGGGCACCTGGGTGGCTCAGTTGGTTAATAAGTGACCAACTCTTCATTCTGACTCAGGTCATGATCTCATAATATCATGGTCATGGTCATGGGATCAAGCCCCAAGTTGGGCTCTGCACTGGAGCCCCCCCACCCATTAAAAAAAAAAAAGAAGAAAGAGGGGCACCTGATCTCAGCTCAAGTCTTGATCTCAGAGTTGTAGAGTTCAAGCCCTGCATTAGGCTTCACACTGGGCATGGAGCCTACTTTTAAAAAAGAAAGAAGAAAGAGGGACGCCTGGGTGGCTCAGTTGTTTAAGCAGCTGCCTTCGGCTCGGGTCGTGATCCCGGCATCCTGGGATCGAGTCCCACATCGGGCTCCTTGCTCAGCAGGGAGCCTGCTTCTCCCTCTGCCTCTGCCTGCCTCTCTGCCTGTGCTCACTCTCTCTAACTAATAAATAAATAAAATCTTTAAAAAAAATTAAAAAAAGAAAGAAGAAAGATCCTAAATCAGTAATCTAACCTTCCACCTTAAAGTATTAGAAAAATTAATTAATTAAAATGAGCAGAGGAAAGGAAATAAGAAGAAGAGCAGAAATTAGTGAAATAGAAACTAGAAAATCAATAGAGAAAAATCAGTGAACTCAAAAGCTGATGCTTAGGAAATATCAATAAAATTCACATTTAGCTAGATTGACCAACAGGGGGAAAAGGATTCAAATTGCTAGAATTAGAAATGAAAAAAAAAAAAAAAAAGACATTACTACCAACTTTATAGAAATAAAAAGGGCTGTAAAGGAATACTATACCAGGAACAAGTATATGCCAAATTAGATATCTATCTTTCTAATAGTGAAATGGACAAAATTCCTAGAAAGACAAACTGCTAAATCTGAATCAAGAAGAAATAGACAATTGAAATAGATCTATAACAAGTGTAGCAATTGAACTAGTGATAAAAGAATCTACCTACAAAGAAAAGCCCAGATCTACCTGGCTTCACCACCAAATTCTACCAAAACTGCAAAGAATACCAGAACTCCACAAAATCTTCCAAAAACTAGAAGAGAGTGAACACTTCCCAACTCATTTTATGAAGCCAGTATTATCCTTATTCAAACCAGAAAATAACAAGAAAACTACATACAAATATTTTGTGAGTATGAATGCAAAAATCCTCAACGAAATACAGCAAACTTAATCTAGCAACTTATAAAAATAATTTTATATCCTGATCAAGCAGGATTAAATCCAAGAATGCAAAGCAGATTCAATATTTGAAAATTACTGTAAATACACTGTATCAATAGAATAAAAAACATCACAAGATCATCTCAATAAAGGCATATGAGAAAAGCCAGCACCCTTGCATGATAAAAATACTCAAAAAATTGGAATAAAGAGAAGTGCCTCGACCTGATAAAAGCATCTACTAAAAACCCACAGTTATCATCATGCGCACTGGGGTAAGAGGGGATGTTTTCCTACTAAGATAAGGAATAAGACAAGGATGCCTGCTCTCACTGCTTATTTTAACATTGTACTAGAGGTTCTAGTCAAGGCAATTAGGCAAGACAAAGAAATAAGATTGAAAAGGAAGAAGTCAACAGTTTCTATCTGCAGATGACCTGATTTCATATATACAAAATCCAAAGGAATTAATGTAAAAAACTGATGGTACTAATGAGTTCAGTAAGATTGGAAGATACATATCAATATACAAAAATCAGTTTTATTTTTATACCTGCAGTGAACAACCTGAAAATTCAGAAAATAATCTCATTCATAAGAGCATCAAAAAGAATAAAATACATAAAAATTAGCTTAACAAAAGGAGTATAAATTTTAACTCTGGGGGCACCTGGGTGGTTCAGTGGGTTGGGCCTCTGCCTTTGGCTCAGGTCGTGATCTCAGGGCCCTGGGATCAAGCCCCGCATTGGGCTCTCTGCTCAGCAGGGAGCCTGTCTCCCTCTCCCTCTCTCTCTGCCTGCCTCTCTGCCTACTTGTGATCTCTGTCTGTCAAATAAATAAATAAAATCTTTAAAAAAAAATTTTTTTTAACTCTGAAAACTATTATAAAACATTGTTGAAAGAAATTGAAGATCAAAATAAATTTTAAAATATCCCCTGTTCATGAATCAGAAGTATTAATTTTCATGATGGTAATATTCCCCTATATGTAAGAGCTAAAACTATAATTAAATCAATTGAACCTCATCAAATTTAAAAACTTCCATGCTTCACAGAATACCATTAAGACAGTGAAAAGACAACCACAGAATGGGGGAAATATTTGCAAATCATTTATCTGATAAAGGGCTTATATTCAAAATTTACAAAGAGCTCTTACAATTCAATAATAGAAGAAATCACCCAAATAAAAAATGGAGAAAGGGGATGCCTGGGTGGCTCAGTGGGTTAAGCTGCTGCCTTCAGCTCAGGTCATGATCCTAGGGTCCTGGGATCGAGTCCCGCATCAGGCTCTCTGCTCGGCAGGGAGCCTGCTTCTCCCCTCCCCTCTCTGCCTGCCTCTCTGCCTACTTGTGTGATCTCTGTCAAATAAATAAATAAAATCTTAAAAAAAAAAATGGAGAAATGATCTGAATAGACATTTCTCCAAAGAAGTTGTACAAATGACCAATAAACACATGGAGAAATACTCAATATCCTTAGTCTCTAGCGAAATGCAAATCAAAACCACAAGATACTACTTCACACCCACTAAGATGGCTAGAATCAAAAAGTTTGATAACAAACTTTCTTCCATAACACATGTTTGCCAAGATGTAGAAAAATCAGAAGCCTCATACACTCACTGCTGGTGTAAATATAAGATGGTGCAGCCATATTGGAAAACAGTATGGCAGCTCCTCAAAAAGTTAAATATAGAGTTACCATATGTCCCCACAGTTCCACTCCTAGGTATATACCCAAGATAAATGAAAACATTTTGCCCAAACAAAAACTTATACACAAATGTTTATAACTGCATTATCCATAATAGCCAAGAGATTGAAACAACGCAAATGATTATCAACTGATGAATGGATCAACAAAATACAGTACATTCATACAGTGGAATATTATTCGGCACAAAGGAATGAAGTACTGATATGCACCAAAACTTCGATGAACCTGGAAAACATTACCCTAAAGGAATGAAGCCAGCCACAAAAATTCATTTATTATATGATTCCATTCATATGAAAGTTCAGAACAGGAAAATCTAGAAATAGAAGGTAGATTCATGATTGCTTGGTGAGGGATGGGGGAAGGATGGGGAGGATGATAGCTCAAGGGTATAAGGTTTCTTTTTGAAGTGATGAAAATATTCTAAAGACATGATGATGGCTGTACATAACAATATACTAAAAACCACTGAATTGTACATTTTAAGTTGGTAAATTATATGGTATATGAATTATATTTCACTTAAGCTATTTTTTTAAGATTTTATTTATTTGGGAGAGAGTGAGAAAGAGCAGGAGTGTACAGAGATAGAGAGAGAAGGAGACTCCCCACTGAGCAGGGACCCCAACACGGAGCTCAATTCTGGGACTCTGGGATCATGACTTGAGCCGAAGGCAGACACTTAACCAACTGAGCCATTCAGGTACCCTTCAGTTAAGCTATTTTTCAAAAAAAAGAATAAGAGAGATCTTTGTGTACTATTCTGCAATAATCTCCAAAATATTTTGTTAAACAAGATGCAATAAAAAAAAATTATTTCACATCCTATATGTGGTGGTAGTTGAATCTCTAAGTGAGTTCAAATTCATAGAACTATGTGACAAAAGAGAAAAAGATAATTTTATTGTATGATAATCTAAAAAAACTACATCTTAGAAAACATAATAGGAATTGAGAGAGAAGAGGGATTGTCACAGAATTGGTCACCCTGGTAGTGAACATCAGGGAAGTCATCAAGAAGGAAGTCACACTTGAGAGTAACTTGAAGGATGGTTTGGCTCTAGACAGATATTTAAGAAGAGATTTGATGAAAGGAAAATCATGTCAGGCAATGTTAATGATGAGCAAAAGTACAAGGTAGGGAATTTCTGACTATCTGGGGAAGCATTAATTATTCAGTTTTGCTCAAAGGAAGGCTATCTACAAGAAAGAGAACAGATCAAATTGTGGATCTCCTTGCATGTCAGGTTAAGAATTAAGGGGCACCTGGGTGGCTCAGTCAGTTAAGTGTCTGCCTTCAGCCCAGGTCATGATCTCAGGGTCCTGGGATCCAGCCCCACGTCAGGCTCCCTGCTCAGTGGGGAGTCTGCTTCTCCCTCTCCCTCTGTCCCTCCCTCACCCCGCTTGTGTGCTCTCTCTCTGAAATAAGATCTTAAAAAAGAAATTAAACATTATACAATCAGTGATGAGCCATGAAAGGAGTCTAATCAGAACTCTGCCTTAAGGGTATTACTCTATAAAAAGTATTAGTAAGTTGGGGTGCCTGGGTGGCTCAGTGGGTTAAGCCTCTGCCTTCAGCTCAGGTCATGGTCTCAGGGTCCTGGGATCGAGCCCCGCATCCGGCTCTCTGCTCAGCAAGGAGCCTGCTTCCCCCTTTCTCTCTGCCTCTTGTGATCTCTCCCTCTTTCAAATAAATAAATAAAATCTTAAAAAAAAAAAAAAGTATTAGTAAGTAGGAGTCCAGTTAGAAGACTGTTGTAGTGGTTCAGTCAAGTGGGAATGAAGAACTGACCCAGGAGGTGGCGATCTGTGAGAGAAGGGAACAGATGGGGTTGATGCTGTGGAGCATGTGGCTGGGGAGCAAGAGAAAAGTCCAAAACCTGACTATCAGGTTATGAGCCTAGGTGACTGGGATGCTAGCACTATCAAGAGAAGGAAGCGAAAGCAGAGAGATTGAGGAGTTTTGTTTGAGGAACTAAGAGACCTCTAAAGAGATTTAGTGGCAGAAAAAGAACATGGCCCATCTCTTCATCTATAAAAGAAGAGATTTGGATTCTAAAGGCAGTATGTTATAGTGATTGAGAGCAAAGATTTTAGAACCCAACTTGCCTGGGCTTAGCTACTCATTAACGTTTTATTTAATCTTGGACATGTTATTTATGCTCCCTGGGCCTCGGATTCTGTAAAATGGGGATAATAATTATATACCTACCTAATTTGACTGCTGTGGGGAATATGTGTACGGACAGGTATCTTAGAACAATGCTCAGGCAAACAAAGCTTCTTGTTTTATAGATGAAGATCTTTTCGATCTGATGATCCATTGTTGCGATATGGCCAATTTCTATGACATGCTACTCCAAGGTAGAGGTCAGGGCCAGAGATACAGGTTAATCACTCCTTTCCTAAAGTAATATTAACCAGTGGTATGAGATACCAAAGGAGAAAATCGAAAGGACAGATGAATGGCAAGGACAGATTTATTTGGCGTAGGGCAGTGAAGGAACATTCGGAGAAAGAGAAAGCCAAGTGGAGTAGAAAAGAACGTAAGGCAAGATCATCTTTTAGAGTGGAGGCCGCTTGAGCTCAGTGTGAAGAATTATGTATCTGATGGACAGGGAGAAACTGAAGATGAAAGCAAAGGAAATTCATAGATGGAGCATAGTTCTGTGAAAACTCAAGAGGAAGGAAGATAATTTCTTCGAATTAGGATAAAAGACAGGAAGGATATATGGTGATGCAAATGAGCTGGGAAAGTTGGAATGCAAAGATGCTTGTGTTGGAGAACTTCCTTTTTTCTTATATTAAATAAGAAACAAGGTCATCTGGGAAGAGAGGAAAGTAGGGAATAAAAGTGAAGAGTGTTCCTAAGCAGCTTTAAATATTTTCTCAAATTCTTGTCCTTTGTATGAATGAAAAACAAGTGATCCATGTCAATTATAATAGGTAGTATTTACTAAGCCTTTAATATCTGCTTGGCTTCATGGCAAGAGCTTATTTCAAATTTAGAACCTAACAGGCAAATAGTATTACTTGAATTATCCACATATGACACAGGGTAATGCATGACACAGAGAAAAGATTAGAAATTGCTCAAAGTTACCCAGCTAATAAGAGGTGGGATCAAGACAAGTCTACCTGAGTTCTTAACAATCATGCTTTCTGAGGTTTTACTTTCAAATTTCATTAAAGCAATGAAACATCGGCTCAAGAATATTCATGCATTAATGGGACAGAATACAAAATATAGAAACATAGTTCATGTATACAGTGGAACATCTCATAAAGTCACCATTTCAAATAAGTAGGGAAAGGATGGCTTGACTGATAAATTCATTGAGTGATTAAATTAATTTGGCCCAGTATTTTTAAATGTGTATAACAAAAATCAGAGCAGTGGTTGTCAGTGGGAGAGTAGAGATTAAAGTAGGAGGACAAGAGAACTTTCTATAATTTGATTAGAATTAAAATGGTTACATCGGTCCTTTTCTTTGGTTAAAACTCACTAAATTGTACATTTAAAATCTGTATATTTAACTGTTAGGTAGATTTTATCTCAATTTTTAAAAAGGGAAATCCATATGTAGGTCTCCAAGACATCATTAAATGGAAAAAGGTATAGAATGAGACAGATGATGTGATACCATTTGTAGAGAAAAAAAGAATCGCCACTGAACAAAAATATTGCTTTGGATCCACCCTCATGTATGTAAAGGTCTCGTGGGTCTTGGGTCTAACTGCCCTACTCCACCAAGAGAGTTCCTCTAGTGTCAGTCTTCTATGTTCTTGCAGTTCATTTATGCTCTAACATTAGTTAAGAGTAAATCTCTCCACTGTTTCTTATACTCATTGTTATAACATTCTCTGATGAAGAAAGATATTCTGTCAGCAAATCCTAACTCAAAAACACGACTTGTTCGTATAGTATATTTTTGAAAAGCTGCCTAGTATGATGCAGCTGGCGTTGAACTAGAAGTTGTCAGGAGATCGAGTTCTTGTTCTGACTCTGCCACCAGTCACACGGCTGTTTTGGACCCAGCCATTTAATCTTTCTGGGCTTCCGTCTCCTTGTTGGTTAAAGGCACGAGCATGAGTGGATGGATGACTGATGGTCCTTTCAGGCCTAAGATTCCATGAGCCCATTTTATGCCCATGAACCTTCTATGAAATAGGTCAATTGACCTACAAGACTCCTGTGGAAAGTAAGGTTTTCCTTTGCTTTTATTCTTTGGAACAGGTGACAACCAAAGCCAAGCAGCTGAAGGAGTCGGTTACCTGCTCCCCAGGTGAGTCAGCACCCGCTTCATCCCACTAATCTAAAGTGATTCCTTCAAACATAAATCCCCTTATATAATAACTACTTTAAATACAATGGTTTAGTAGTTTTGGCCAATGAACTCTGTTGGTCATATCCCTAAAAGGGTCGAACCACAGGTACCATCAAAACAATGCAGGCCTATACATACATACATACATACATACATACATACACACACACACACACACACACACACACACACACACGGTGCTGAGATGGAGTTCATGAGTTTAAAAATCTATGAAAGCCTTGTTCTTTGCTAGTATTGGGTGAAGGGGGCACACAGGGGAAAGCCACTCCGCACACCCCACAAATGCTCTGTACACTTCCCACATGGCCCATCTCCTTACCACCAGGCACACAGGGTAGTCTTTCAGAGGAGACAAGCAGCTTTCCCAAGAATTCTATGTTTCTCAAAATATGTTTCCTCCCGACTAACTGGAATTTTCCTAGAGTCTCTGTACTCTTTGCTTGGAGCCAGGAAGAAAATACTTCCTAACGCCTTCCAACTTAAATACATGTCCCAAAGAAAACAATACAGGTGAGCAAGTGCAGAAAGTCATCCCCAGGGCTCTGCAAGCTTCAGGAAAGAGGGCACTTCCAAATTCCTTTTCCATGGACACAGTTACTTGTCGGCACAGAGGCTGAAATAGGCAATGAGAGGCGTGTGAAAGAAGCCTGCCTCCAAGACACTCTCCAAAATGTATTCTTGGAAAGGCGGTGTGGTGTAGACTGTTGCACAGTTACAGATCTTACTAGAAAATCGGTGGAGCAGGTAAAAAGTATGAACAGAGTAAGAGCTGTGACGTTGAACATTCAGGGGTATCTCTGAGATGGCACCCGTGGCTGGGGAGACAGTCTGTTTGCCCTTTACTGTCCAACATGGCGGCACCAGGAGCAGCTCTGAGCAGAGAGCGGGTCCCACAGAGTCGGTGGCTCACCCGCAGATGGTGAGCATAGATAGCACAAGGTTTGGCAGATTCACTTTAGCTTTGCTAATGGAATTAGTAACAATTCTGGATGGCAAAGAACATCCTTCCTTATCTAAAAAGTGGCAGGTTACTCCTTCTTGAAGAGCTCTTTGCATTCTTTGGTCGCAGCCTGACTCTGTGTATAACCCACTGTCCCTCAAAGTGTTGGGAAGGACAGAAACTTGGAATTGGGCAGAATTTGGGGTGAAATGCCACCTCTGCTGCTTTCTGAGCCTGATTTTTGTCATCTGTAGTAGGACAAGGATACCTATTTTTCTAGAATACTGTAAAATAATATATGCAGAAGGCTTATTACCACACCATCTGCTGTGTTGGGGGCAGTGTTGTTACTCTTGTCACCTGACCTGACCTTCTGTCTGCGCTATGTGTCCTTCCTCACAGGAATGGTCAGACTCTCTGAACTCAGATCTACAGCTCAGAATTCCAGGCCCACCAAGGCCACTACGGCCTTGCCAGATGACATCATCACCCAACGAGAAGATCTAAAGCAAGCTGGGGAAGAGGATGAGGAGGACGAGCAAGAGGATGACGACGATGAGCAGGAGGCAGTGGTCCCGGAAAGCCGGCCACGGAGGCGAAGGCCCGCCAGGCTGCCTGAGGCCCCCACAAAGGTGGAGCCAGAGGAGAAGTTCAGAGGGAAGAGGCAGAAGGACTTTGATATATCAGAACAAAAGGAATCCAGTGATGAGGAGAGCCAGAAGAAAGACAGAACGCGTGCTGCCGAGGAGCCGTGGACTCAGAGTCAACAGAAACTTCTGGAATTAGCATTACAGCAGTACCCAAAGGGATCCTCTGACCGCTGGGACAAAATAGCCAAATGTGTCCCGTCTAAGAGTAAGGTGGGTGAGGTGGGGGAAGAGGAGGCCTCTGCACTGGTTTTAGAATACACAGAAGTGGCTGCAGCAGCTCCCCCAGGTCTTCACCTTATTCCTACCCTTCTCTCTCCAGCTGCCCACGCGATCTTACTTTACCGGTGGTCTTCCAGTGTAGTTCTCCTGGCAGCATGTTGAATCTGTGCCCTCGACTGACTAGTGTGTATAAGTGAGGTCAGGAGTCAAAGGTAACCATTCTATAGACCAGTGGGGTTTTCCTCAGGGAGAATTCCATGAAGAGAACATAAATTTCACCCACAACAAGTGTGCCAAATTTCTGGAGCATTTGCCCCAGTCTGGCCGTCTGAAAGCTGCCTGGGATGGCTGGGCCATAGACTCATCACACAAGGGCAGCGGGAGCGGGTAGAGGCTCCCGTAACCTGTGTCGGGGGGACGTTGCCCTCTTGCTCTGCAATGAGCCTTTGCCCGAGAGCGTATGTGTGGTAGGTGACTGTGTCGTTGTGATCATCAGGCCTGCAGGGCACATCACTCCAGACTCTGGAGAGCCTGTGGCTGACCTGAGGGAGGCAGGGGTGGTAGTCCGGGCAAGGACATTAGGATTCAGCCCATCCTGGAGCCTTGACTGTTTATACTTAACTCTCTTCCCTGTTTACAGCTGTTAGGATCTGCTGAAATACACCTGCAGATAGTTCTCAAACGAATCCTCAGACAGGCGGGCAGGTGGGCTGCCCCTGGGAACGCCAGCCCCTCACCCCAGTCTTTGCCCGCTGTCTGCCAGTTCGGGGCTGTGGAGCCTGTGGTGTGAGCTTCCCATTGAGGCCCTTCGTGAGGCACACACTGTCTCCTGGGTTTCTTTCCTTGTCGCTCTCCTCTCAGTCTGAAGCACCAGGAACGCTGAGAAATCGAAAGAGTCTCCTCTGCCTTCTGTGCCTATATCACTCAGTAGCCTCTGGGCACATTGATGTTCATTTACATTCTTTTTTTTTTTTAATTGAAATTCTATGTTGGAAAATCTAGCTCGTGGCCATGAATGTCCCCGTGTGTACAGGTCTAGTCATCTATCACCTACTTGAAAATGATGAAGTTGAGAATTCCCGGGGAGAAAAATAAACCATTAGCAGTTGATCTATTTGAGAAACACAGATTCTCCCAGCCTCTCCAACTGGTTTGCCAGAAGTAATTATTTTCCCTGAATTTCTCTAGCATCTGTCAGGACACAGGCATCTACATGTGTGATGAATTGACATTGGCTTAAAATGAAGGAGCTGGAACTGTGGATTCCTAAGGATAGAACATTCAGAAACTCACTGCCTCAGGGTTTGGAAACCATCCTGTTTGAACCAGAATAAGCAGCACTTTCATTGTCCTGCAAGTGGTCCCTTTAAGCTTTGACATTAGAACCAGTTCGGGGAGAGGTTGCCTGCTGGCTCTGCCTGCTCTGGAGCGACTCCCTGTAAGTGACCTGCAGGCCACTGGGAATCTGGCCCTGAAGGAGGAGCCTTTGCCAGAGGCACATTCTGGGTTGGGGGGGGCAGCGCTCAGAGCTCCGGTCGCGCGCTGTCCTCAGTGAAATGTTGGGGCTGCACTGGGGTCATGCACTAGCCTGTGCCAGTGGGCAGCAGAGTTAGAAGAAAAGGCTGATATTTCAAAGACCCTATACAGGTAGTCTCTGGGGAGCCAGGAAAGGCACTTATATGAAGAAACTCTGACGCCCTTGCTAAGCTAGAATCCTAGGAGGAGAATGAACGTCCATGCTCTGTCCGTGGCTGATCAAAGCATCTGCCACGGAGCAGAAATCATTTCACACTAGACCTCAAGTGAGTGAAGGTTCCAGTGCCTTTGAAGGGAGTATACTTTGAAGAGAAACAAATGGATTCTGGAAAGTACCTTGTGACAAACAGAGTAATGAGGCCCCTCCCTAGCATCCCCCCAGCTCTGCGTTAGTCCTGAATCCTCACCCCAAGGGGTGACAGCTGCAGGCAGCTGGGATCTGAAGCTGGTAGTTCTGTGGCGACCGGCCGGAGGATGTGGGGGGTGGGGCCGGGACAAGCTGGAGCAAGAGTGTGGCACACTGCCTGCCAGGGTCCTAGGAGGCCAACGAGGCCACCACAGGAAGGTCCCAGCAGCCCCTTAAGGAGAGGCAAACCCAGATGAGAAGGGTATCACGAATGCCTGGCCTCAAGTTTTTTGGTTCCTCTGATAGGGCCACGTCATGTTATAGTCAAATATAAAATGATCATTTTTAGATCATTATTGTTAGCAAGTTGGAAGTCGTAATCACGGTAATAATGTTGCACCTGACACACAGCGGCCCTGGGCCCCTCAGCCCAGCGATTCCCACTCCCCCGGGGGCAGGACTTCTGCCGGCCTTCTCCGGGCACCTGTGTGGCCTCGTCTACGGTGAGCAGACTGCACCCAGCCAGCCCGTCGCAGGCGGGCTCTGTGCCCAGCGAACAGACGCGAGGCCGCCCCACTCACACAGGGTGCAGCCAGCAGGCAGGCCACCGTGGACTCAGCCCACGACACTCACTGACTTGCGGAAATAACCGTCTCACCTCTCTTTTTCTCTTCCTACAGGAAGACTGTATCGCTAGATACAAGTTGCTGGTTGAACTGGTCCAAAAGAAAAAACAAGCTAAAAGCTGAATATTCTGGAAGATGATGTTCACCTTCATTTTCCAAAATGATTATTTTAAGTCTTATGCAGAAATTTGCATTTTGTACCTCAGTATTTCTATACGTCATGTGCCTTAGTAAAACAAAACAAAAAAATTAAAAAAATTTTTTAAATGTTGTGCTATATTGTTTAAACAAAGACTGTGTTAAAGGAGAAAAAAGATTGTATTTTACAGATTATTTTCTTTCTCATCATTACAAAGTTTACTTTCCTGCAAACAAACTCAATAGTGCCAACAATCAGCAAACACAGGACTTTGAAGGAACACAGGAGTGAACTAACATGTAAGAATTAACGTAATGTGTGTCTTTGACCAAAGAGCTCACCGCTTTCAGAAGCTAATGGGTGGCGGGACGCAGGAGCGCGGGAAGACAGATACCGGCTCACTTTCGAGCTAGCTGGCTGGGAGCTGTGTGTGGCCATCTTCATTAGTTATATCTATCTAGGAAAAAAGTCAGTCTACATGAATAAGGATAGAAGGCGAAGAAGGTGAGAAGCCCCCAAGCGGGGCCGGTGGGCAGAGTCGCGTTCCTCACTAGAGCCGACCATGATACGGGGAGGCGGCGTCAAGCACCCACGGCCACCCGCCGGCAGGCCCAGCGCCTCCCCTTTCCAGAGCCACCAGAGGCAGACTTGGCTACTGACGCTCCAAGGCCAAGCTCTGTGACATCGAGTGCCTTGGTTTACTCCTTTGTCTCCATTCCTTGACTGGGGGAATAGGAAATATTGGTAGCTGCTGCATAGGCTGTTAGGACAATCAAGCAAGAAAATCTGTGTAAAAACTTTAACGTCTCACTGGGCACGTGGAAAATATAAGCTCTGCTGCTCATGACCTGGGGCCTGGACCTGCCTCCCTCCGGCCTCTCCACACTCATTTCCTGCCCCAAGAACTCAGACGTGAAGTGCCCGCGAGCAGCGTCACACGAAGGAAAAGGCCTTCAGGCTGGTGGCTGTCTGGCCCAGTCCCCGCCCCCACCCCTTCCTCGGTTACAGTGTAAGGAAAGGGCAGAGTTTTAGAGTCAAAAGAGCCACATCTGAATCTTAGGCCAGGCACAGTGCGCAAGGAGTGGGAACCGAGCCATGAAAATTGTCTGGAATGCTTGGAGGTGGGAAGGAGGCGGGGGAGGGCCAGGCAGGGAGCATGGACACAAGGCTTGAGGCACAGGATCTGGTTCGATTCTTCGAGGTCCACACCCAAGACCCCAGCTGAGAACAAACAGCAGCATGGACAACTGTCCATTTCTCTAGGATTTGGAAAGCCCTGGGTGGGCGATGGGCATCCCCTTTGCTGATGCCATCGGCTGCCCCATCCCCAACGACTCGCTGCCACCCCCCTCCACAGCCAGGTGGAGCCCACAGGGGAGCCAAGGCTTTGGGGCCTTTGCCCCTCCTCTTCTGGAGGACAGGTCTTTTATCCTTTAGTGATTTAGGTTTACGTTCTCCGCTGGGACAAAATTCTCCCAGCTAACATTTCTTGAAACCATTTAGAGCGCCCCCTTTCCCGCCTGCTCACATGTTGACGTCTCACAGAACCCCCAACTGGCTGACCAGGTCCGGCCCAGCAGCCAGCTCTGCTGCCCACGGCAGGGGCCAACCCCACTCCGGGGGGACTCGGGAGGTGGCAGGCTGTGTGGGCTGAGTGGAGTTCTTTCTCAACTGTGCCTTATCCAGCTTTATTTGTGGAAACCAGACAGACCACACGGCTTGGATTTCCAGCAAGGAATCTACTCCTGTGGCCTCTGTGTGGGGAAACATCTAGAAGTCCTACACAAGCCTTTCACCCTGATCAGTCATGTGGGCTGGGTCAGCCCAGCCCCATGAGGGGATGGTCAATTCTGACTGGGATATTGCAGCCAGTGGTTTTCTCTGTCACGGGTGTGTTTTCGAATTCCCCGCTCAGTTTTAGAATAAGATCATAAGTTTCTACTATAAGTGTTTTGAGAGAACTTAAACACCACTTACCTCCAGACATTTTCTTGTCGTGTGCCAGTCCCACTCCCCACACCACATCCACCCACCCCTTTGAAAGCCGAGAACTAATCCCTTTAAAATACTAGCTATTTCATTCCCACTTATGTCTGCGGGGTATTTGTTGTGGTTATTTTTAGCAATTAGGTTTTTCCCTAGAATTTAAAGGGCCAGTTTAAATTGTGATATTCTGTACATGGGATGGACCATATACTGTGCAGGATGGTCCCAGTTCACACCTGTCTCAATCTGCCGCTTGGACAGTGTGTTACATGGTCACGGGTCCATATGGGACCGCTAGCAGATGGCTGGTCCCTGAGGCCCTCGAGTGATTCTGAGTTCCCCGAGGACAGACAGCTGGGAGACTTCCGCTGGCATTCAGTTTGCCTTTGCCCTAGAAAGCCCCTAGGGTAGAGGGGTTGTGTGGATCCTGACCCCCAGTTCCTCCTGAGGGACCCCCAACCCACTCAGGGGAAACAGAGGCATGGGACACGCCTGAGTCAAAGCGCAGCCTGACCAGGGGCTCCTGCAGCGGGCCCTTCTGACACCAGCGCTCGCGGCCTTCCACACCCTCACCACAGGCCGCCCATGTGGTCCCAGTACCTTCAAGAGGGAGCTGGGGCTCTCTCCGGGGGCTGAGGGGCAGGAAGGCCTCAGGGTGGGACCAAGCAGCTTAGATTAGTCAAGCTTGGTCATTGGTAAAAACAGATTATGACATTCAGTCCTCAATTTTAAAGTTCCTTCTCAGCAAATGGTCCTAAGACAAAGCCAGCTTTCCAAGTAACAGGCCGAGAATAAGCGTTGTGCTCTCAGGTCACAGCCCAACCCCCACCCCATGTCACCTCACGTCTGCTCTGCACACCAGCAGGTGCTCTGGCTAGGGACAGCATGGCTGCAGGACACCTCAGGGCGCTGGGCCCCTGGTTCTCCCTACAGCCTGCCTGGGGTGCAGCCAAGGATCACAGGCCCCGTTACACACTGGAAAGGCGGGGGGGGGGGGGGGGGGCGGGTCTGGCCTGCAAACCTGGGGAAGTGACTTTCCTTTGGGCCATTTGTAGCAATGAGCTGCCTGGCTTCCCCTGCAGGAGCCCCGCGTCGGCTCCACCTGTGGCTGGGGGATCACGGCGGGGCGGCCACGAAGCCACCCCGCTGTCTTGGCAACAGCCCCAGTCTCCTGTTTGAGTAAACTACTTGGCCTTCAGCCTTAGACTTTATTCACTGGAGAGCTAAATTAACACGCTGGAAAACTGAGCGGCTACAATTATTTTCCTCTGGTCTGCTGGAAAAAAAGAACAGCTTCATGTAGAACAAAAAAAGGGAAATCACTTCATCAATCCGATTCCCAGGCGGAAACTACTAGTGTCTGAAAGGGCAGTGTCCCAAGGCAAGCTGGGGACGATTCCCAGTGCTGCTGCCTCCCCGTGTAGGGGGTGGGAGGATAGGAAGACCCCCTGCCCCGCACTACTCCCAGGTGGAAGCTTACCCCACAGCTCCCTGCCTCGCACCCTCTGCTGCAGCCTCCTGCTTGGAAAGTGCTGTGGGAATGAAAGGAAAATACACCCCCCAATTGTTCCCTCTTGCCTTCGCTGCCTCTAACAAGCCAAGTGTGTGAGGGTCCCTGGGTCAGCGTCTCCTGAATTATTACAGGAGTTTTACTCGCCCAAGTCTACCTTCAGTGACCACAGTTTAAAAAGAATCCCAGTTTTACAAAAGGAAATGCACCAAGATTTGAGTGGCAATGAGGCCTATTCAGGAGGTCCTGAGTTCTAAAAGAAAATGAACAATCTGTTAGGTTTTGTTTTCCATCATTACGCAAAAAATTTCTTTAAAGAATTGTAAAATTTGCGAGGAAATATCAAATTGTTTATCCCAAATTATCTTGGTTCCAATCTGTATCACGAAGGAAGATGTTACGTCGGTGAACAGTAGATGTCTCTAGACGTTAGACTGTAGCTTGTCACCCTTTTTAAGAGGCTTGGCTTAAGGAATGCCTACTGGAAATCCTCTCTTGGGCTAAAACGAGATCTATCCTGTTATGTTAAAACTGCAATTTAAGAATTAGATGTGGACATTTTTGCCTAGGGCGGCCTGACCAGAGCAGGAGAGAGGGGCATCCCGGCCAGGGCTGGGACAGGAAGGCAGGCACCAGGGATGTACCAGAGACAGTGACCCCAAACTTGTTTCAATCCTGAGACCAGTGGCCTCCACATCCTCCACCTGCTCAGCTCCCAACTCCTGGTGGCAAAGAAACCCACCCTCATTCCCAGCAAACTGTAGGGACCAGGCCTGGCAAGGTGCCACTTGCCCTAAGAGCAAGGCTGCACCCCCAGGCTACGCCCCTGCCACTGTGTGTGTGTCCAAGCCTTTTTTGGTATCTTTTTCCTGGTCTTGGGTTGGACACTGATTCCAAAAAGCAAACCAAACACAGAGCTGCAGAAATGGAGAAAGAAGACTGCTCTGATGGAGGAGTAGGTAAATGTAGGTCATAGGAAAGGCACTTTCAGGAACCGACGACGTGGCAAAGCTGTGACAGTGGCAGGACCAGAGAGGGTGGGCCAGCGTGTTACAAGGTCACAGTCCTGCCTGCTACAAAGCATGAGGCCAGCAGAGCCACACTTGTCCTGCAGCGAAATCCAAGACTAAGCATCCAGGTTGTGATTCAAATGTCAAAGCTTCACATTGGAAGGAGGACGAAGCCCCTGGGAGGTGCAGCTGCAGGGGGAGGCTTTTGGGCACCCCGCTGGTTCTGGGGGTTGCCAAGGGACAGAGATCTCCCTGCACTGGGCTCCAGCAGCTATAAGGCTTGAGCCCCGAGCCCAGGAAGGAGGAGGGAGTGCCCAGAGGGCCTGAGGGGCCAGGAAGAGGCAGGAGGGTGGCCTGAGGTCAACGGCACCACGAGGCCAACAAGGCCAGCAGGACCCAACCCCTGTGGTTCTCTGCCCTGGCTGCACGCTGGGCTTGTGGGGGGCCCTGAAAGTGCAGGTGCCTGATGCCACAGCAGGGGCTTGGGTGCCCTGCTCCTGGCCAGATCGAGCCTGCTCAGGGTCCCACCCTGCAGGGGACTCCGACGCTCAGCCACGGGGGACAGCCACTGCACAAGGCCAAGTTTGCAAAGAAAATGTACACCTTATTTTATTCAAAGAAGCCTCTGCACGTGAAGAGTTCAGCTGCAGAAAACACCTGTCTGTACTTGCACTGGGAGGGGACCAGGAGAGCCAGAGAGAGTCGCGCCGGGAATAGCAGTGGTGCCAAACATGTAAAATTCTCCTAATTAATCCGTCTGCTTGTTAAGTGAGCCAAGTGAAAAAACACCAGATGCATCAATCAGAATTTGAGGGAAATCAAATTAACTCGATCAGCAAAAAAGTGCATTTCTTCAAACTTCAGAAGGCACCCTCAGAATCTGAATGCTCAGAGTTCCTTGCCCTGCTCCGTGAGGTCCCTCTCCCTCTGGGCCTTGCACCTGGCGACGCCCTCCGCGGGGCACGCAGCCTGATGCCATCCGCCAGGCCCCTCACCGGCCCAGAGCGCCACCCAAGGGCCCCTGCAGTCCCCACAGCCCTCTCTAGCTGTGGCCCCAAGACACACTTAACCGTTTGATCCCGCAGGCACCAGGGGGCCATGCTGCCTTTCAACTTCGTGAGGCCTCCAGTTCCCTCGGGAATGAAGGACGAGTAAATAAACCCAGGGCCTCCCCGGCTGCTCCTCAGATTCCTGCGCAGGTGACCTCAGGCCACCCTGCCCAACAGCCGCTGCTCCCCTGAGGCCAGACTGGGTCACAGACTCGGGAATTTCCAGGCCTCCCGCCCGCAGGGACCCCCCTCCTGCCCCGGCTGAAAAACAAGACCAGTGTACAAATCTCCAGGCCAGAGCCCAGACACAGTCCGTCACTTCCCGGCCCCTAGAAGCCTCCACTAGGTGCCACAGGCCCTTTCTCTGGTGCGTACTACTCAGCGGTCACCTCCCCGCCAAGACACTCCAGCTGGCCTTTCTTCCCCAGACCTCCCATGACCTCGTCCGTGTCCCTTCCCCGGCTTTCGGGGTCCAGCCTACGCCAAGTGCAGTGGGACTCGGGGGCACAGCTCGGAGCGCCCGGCACCAGCCGGGACCCACAGGTGCAGGGCCGCCACCTGCCCCAGGAATGATGCCAACCGCCAGTGAAAGGGCCGGGGAGGAAGCCGCCTGGGCTTGCTGGAGCCCCCGGTGAGGGGACCGTGAGGGGCAGGAGCTCCAGCCAGGCGCCCCGGCTGGGGGGGTGGGGGGGTCTTGTCTGCTCCCAGCAGGCCCAGGGGCAGGAGGAGGAATGATCACGAAGCGCCTCCTACCTTATTCGCCTCGGACCTTGTTCTAGAAGACTTGCGGGGATTTGAACTTGGACAGCTGGGGGTTGTTCGCCCTCTCCACTCCTCTGCTCCCCAGCCTACAAACCGCAAAACAACACAGGCCTCTCAGGGCTGCGTGCGGACGGAAGGAGATGAGGCCCACGAGCTGAAGGGGCTCCACGACCGCCTTGCAGCCTGCCCTCAGGGTTAGCCGGGTGGCCCCTCCGGCCAGCCGCCCCCACTCCCACCGCAGCGGGCCCTGGAGGGGCGGGGGATCAGGGAGGTGCGGTCCTTACATACCGAAGGCCTTAAAACTGGTTCACCCTGTAAGAAACCGTGTCAAGCGCTGTGCACAAAACCTGAAAACTGAACCCAAGTCCCCAGATGCTGTCCTGGGGATCTGAGAATCTCCAGTGAAGACCAGGCCAACCAAGAGGCAGTACGGGGTACCGGTTACCTGGGTGCTGTTTCCGGACCCAGGTTTGGAAGATACACATTTGTCCTTCTGACCTCCCTCCTCCTTCCCCTCCCCTCAGAGTTTACACGCGGTGAGCTGCCTCCTGTGACCACCAGCTGTCCAAACCGCACGGTGGCTGCTCCACGAGCTTTTTCACAAACCCACAGCACCTTTCCAGCCTCGTGTTCTGGGCCCACTCCATACCGTTTGTGAAGCTCACACCCACCTCCCTGAAACCTGTTTCCCACAGCCCTGCCGAGTCGTC
Source organism: Taxidea taxus jeffersonii (assembly GCA_003697995.1). Classification (NCBI taxonomy): domain Eukaryota; kingdom Metazoa; phylum Chordata; class Mammalia; order Carnivora; family Mustelidae; genus Taxidea; species Taxidea taxus. The sequence continues at coordinate 2,823 of RCUC01148888.1, read as the reverse complement.
CTGCACCACACCTCCCTCTCTCCTGCCCTCTCTCTTCCCCTGATTCCTAGGGCCCCTCTCCCCCGAAACAGAGGAACCTCTGAGTCTGGAGCTCCTGCTCTGCGTGCCACCACTTTCCCTCATGCCCCGGCAGATACATCCCTGGGTGGTGTCAAGAAAAGGCCTTGGCCAAGAGTAATGGCTTTCCTTTGAAAGATTTGCTAGTCATAGAGTTTCAAGCTGTGGGCCCAAGAAACTGGTCATCAGAAAGTATCCTTTCTAGAAGAGTCCACGCTCACATAAAGATGACACACTGACACTTGTTGGACAGGACCTGTCAGGACTTGGGAAAACTGCACATCTGACCCACAAAAATACTGAGTTACACCAGATACAAAATCCAGTTTCTAATATGTCTCAAGTATCTGTCACTTTTTATTTAAGTGACAAAAACAGGTTTGCTTTATGTGTGTACTATGATTCAACTCTGTAGGAAGAGTATATATCTATATGAAGAGAGACAGGGATATTGGCTATACTGGTGTATATTTTAAGAAAAATATATATGTATACTTTAATATAAAAATTGCCAGTAGAATGATGCAGTAAATGAGACATTCCCTTTCTTTTTCTAGTTTCCAAATTTTTGGAAAAGTCATGACAACTGGTCATTTAAACAAGTATGTTCAGGCTGGCACTTAACTGGATTACAAGCACCTTGAGGGCGCTGTTCGCACTTGTTCACCAACTGCTGGTCTGCCCCGAAGCTCTGGCGGAGGGAGCGCAGGCAGGGCGGAAGCAGAGGAAACGAACCACAGGAAGTGATGATGCGTGTAAAGGTCCGCTCCTCAGAGGACAGCCCTGCCAAACCTGGCCGGTGACCACATTTACAATCAAAGGACACTCACGGTTCACAATCATCTGAGCTGTCCTTAAAGGATTATAAACATTCAGTTATCAGTATGAAAGAGATATTTCTTTTGATGCCAAGAGCAAGGTGAGGAATGGGACTCGAAGTGGAGTAACAGTTGGCATAAATTTTTAACAAGGTAAAATTATTTAAAAATATAACAGCTGGGTACCCTGGGCGGCTCAGTGGTTAAGTGTCTGCCTTCAGCTCAGGTCATGATGCCAGGGTCCTGGGATCAAGCCCTGCATGGGCCTCCTGCTCTGCGAGAAGCCTGCTTCTCCCTCTCTCGCTCCCCCTGTTTGTGCTCCTCTCTCTCACTGTCTCTGTCAAATAAATAAAATTTTTAAAAAAGTAAATTAGGGGCACCTGGGTGGCTCAGTGGGTTAAAACGCCGCACTCTGCTCGGGGCACAAGGGTTAAGTCGGGGCACCCGCGGAGCTCCGCAGGTGATTCCCATGCACCCCGAGACCCAAGAACCAGCGAGGGCGGTTGAATTTCTCCTTCACTGAGAGGACTCTGGTTAAAGCTAACTACAGGAGGAGGAATTCAGTCTTTACGAGGTAGGAGTTCTGCTTTATTAGGGTGCTCTAGTTAATGATCTCATCTGGAATTCATTTTCCTTGTATCTCCACTGTACTTCCTTTCCTCTCCTTGGCAGTACAGCAACTTTCACCACGCGCTCTCGGTAACGACCTTCTGACACCAGGTGGGTCTGCGCGGCAGCAGCTCCCACATTGTATCAAGTTGACTCGAGAGCAAAACTCGGTTAACTCCAAGAGGAGCCCTCCAAAGCACAGAGCACAGCCGCAGCCCAGCAGAATAAACTGCCCCAGGCGGCACCACCGGTCCTCAGGGCCTTCATTCTCTCCACAGAGACAACACAGGGCCCTGGCACCAACCCCCTCCTAAAACCACCAGTTCCTTGGAAGAAGACACCACTGAACGAATCCTAGAATGTGAGGGCGAGGCTGAAGTAACCCCTGCCCGCGAGAGGCCGGGAGAGCCAGCCTTGGAAGGGGCACCCGGACCGCAACGCCCCCCCAGCCCAGCACAGCACCGCTCCCGGGGCTCCCCTGAGCCTCTGGTTCCCTCATGCAGCCCGCGGCCCAGCACCCCGGGTCACTTCACGGACACGGCTACTCCACTTCCAACCCGCCGGGACTGCGGAGGAGTCTGTGTGGCTCAAGCGCTGGGAACCTGACGGAGAAAGGGGGACGCACCTGCGGCCCCCAGGACTGGGATCTTGACACACCGAGTTCTCACCTGCCGTGCCCGACCAGTCGGCCCCGCCAGCGCCTTTGCTCCCCGCAGAGCTGCCCTCTGACCCGGGGCCTCGGTGGGGAGCCGCTCTGCCCACGCAGGCCGTGGAGCGAACTTACAGCTCCCCCACCGCTGAGCGTGGCTCCCAGGCGCGCCTGACCAGAGACTGCCCCGGACCACCGCGGAGACCCACTGGGGCCCGGGAAAGAGCGCCCACTCACAGGCCCGCCCACTGCTAGATATAGCCCCCGTCACGTGACCAGAGAGTCTGGCCGCAACACGTGGAAGCTGTGTAGCCCAGAAATGCTCAACCAGAGAGGACAACAGGCAGAGCTGATCATCCCCAAAAAGTGGCACCTGGGGAGGAGATTGGCTTGAGTCAAGACCCAGCTCTGCCCAGGCAGGGGAGCTTAGCCCCGTCCAGGGCTGGGAGTAGCTTTAGGGACCTTCCCAACCAGAAGGCCAGATGGGAACACGCTGGGAACACCCGGGAGCCTGACTGCCACGGGCTCCCGCGGGGCCCAGGCCCACCCACGGCTGAGTACAGCCCCTGGACCACCTTAACAGAAAGCCTGGAAAGCACCCTCCACCCTACAGGCAGTCCTGATGGACCCCAGGGCAAATCCAGCAGCCAGCTCCATTCAAGAGAACTTGGGACACCAGATGGCTGAAGG
>ML106292.1:108268-126769 GCA_003697995.1 Taxidea taxus jeffersonii | reverse complement strand
CCATTAATTGGTCTCAGTTATCATAATTTCACATGCATTGCTATCAAGGGACACAATAAAATGCCCCCTGAAAGTATACAGCATGATAGTATAATTGAATTTTTATTGAGCCTGAGCTTCTGGAAAAGAGCAAAGTTTAAGAAATCACCCACCCTCTTGTGTTCCAAAAGAAACTTGCTGCAAACAAGCACTGTTCCTATATACCTTGAATAAAACCACAGATGCCTCCTTCCTTTACCTATCATAAGGCCACATACAGACCTCCAAATTCTATTCATAAATGATTAACTGAACTGTTTAATCCCACTGATCAATGGGAAAAAATGCTTGTTCAACAAACCTGGGTTAAGATGCCTTCCTTCCTCCAGGCCCTAAGCTTCGATTTATCCTCAGTCTGAGCCTGTATACTACCGCTCCTTAACTGTACCTCCAGAGATGAGGCTGGCCTCAGAGTAAAAATAATTGTCCAATCCTATTCTTACTTCATTATGCCACACTACCCCTTGTTTATTCCTCCTATAAAAAACAAATTCTTTTTACTCTTGAAAAGCTTGCAGATCTTATGGTAACAGGGTTCTTGTGTAGTAGCTCCTTTCCCTCCTTGAAACAATCCTTACAATACTATCTCTCTTTACTAAACCTCCATTTGCTTATTTGAAAGGACTCACTCATTACCTTTTACTACCCAATTTTTCTTTCCTATTCTTACATGCTCCTAAGAACAAATTGTTTTGCTTAATCTGAGCCCCCTTGATTTAAGCTTTTTAAAAATTTAAACCAACAAACCAAAAAAGCAGAAACAGATCCATGAATACAGAGAACAAGCTGATATTTGCCAGAGGGGAGGGAGGTAGAGGGATGGGCAAAATGGGGGAAGGGGAGTGGGAGGTACAGTCTTCCACTTGTGCAATGAATAAGTTATGGGAATGAAAGTCAGCATAGGGAATAGGGTCGATGGTACTGGAATGGTGGCTACACTTGTGGTGAGCTTAAGGTAATGTATAGACTTGTTAAATCACAATGTTTCACACCTGAAACTAATGTGACATTATGTATCAACTACAGGTCACAAAAATTACTGAGGCATAATTGATATACAACAACTACACCCATTTAAAAGGTAAAATTTGATGAGATTTACCATGTGTATAATCTCTGTGAAACTCCCATTCTAATTGATACATGGAACATTTCTATCACCCCTAAAAGTTTCCTTGAGTCTAAAATGAGTCTCTTGCAGAGAATATATCAAAGGGTCTTGCTTTATTTATCCAATCTGACACCCTGTGTCTTTTGACTGGGGGCATTTAGTTCATTTACATTTGGAGTTACTATTGAAAGATATGAATTTAGGGATGCCTGGGTGGCTCAATCATTAAGCGTCTGCCTTTGGCTCAGGTCAAGATCCCAGGGTACTGGGGTTGAGCCCTGCATCAGGTTCCCTGCTCAGGAAGCAGGAAGCAGGAAGCCTGCTTCTCCCTTTCACTAACCCTGCTTGTATTCTGTCTGTCTCTGTCAAATAAACAAATAAAATCTTTAAAAAAAAGAAAGATATGAATTTAGTGCCATTGTATTACCTGTAAAGTCACTGTTTCTGTATGTTGTCTCCCTTCCTTTCTTGTCTATGTTCCTTTTGGGCTCTCTGCTTAAAGGATCCCCTTTAACATTTCTTTCAGGGCTGGTTTGGTGATCACAAGTTCTTTTAGTTTCTGTTTGTCCTGGAAGTTTTTATCTCTCCTATTTTGAATGACATCCTTGCTGGCTAAAGTATTCTTGCCTGCATATTTTTCTCATTTAGCATCCTGAATATATTGTGCCTTTCTGTCCTGCCAGGACTCTGTGGGTAGGTCTGCTGCCAGTCTAATGTTTCTACTTCTGTAGGTTATAAACTTCTTGCCCCAAAATGCTTTCAGGATTTTTCTCTTTGTCTCTGAAATTTGAAAGTTTCACTATTACATGTTAAGGTGTTGACCTATGTTTATTGATTTTTGGGAGGATTCTCTGTGCCTCCTGAACTTAAATGCTTGTTTCCCCAGATTAGGGAAGTTCTCCACAATAATTTGCCCCAATATACCTCCGGCTCCTCTGTCTCTCTTTCCCATTCTTCTGGGATCCAGATTATTCCAACATTGTTTCACTTTATGCTATCACTTATCTCTTGAATTCTCCCCTCGTGATCCAGTGATTGTTTATCTCTCTTTTTCTCAGCTTCTTTATTCTCCATCATTGTGTCTTCTCTATCACTAATTCTACTTTCTGCCTCATTTATACTAGCAGTTAGAGCCTCCTTTTTAATTGCATTTCATTAATAGGCTTTTCTATTTCACCTTGATTAGATTTTAGTTCTTTTCTTTTTCCATAAAGGGATTCTCTGGTGTCTCTCTGCTTTTTTCAAGCCCATCTAGTATCTTTACAATTGTTATTTTGAACTCTAGTTCCAACATCTTACTTTTATCCATACTGATTAGGTCCCTAGCATTAGTACTGCTTCTTGTTCTCTTTTTTGAGGTGCATTTTTTTCATCTTATCATTCTTTACAGAGAAGAATAGATGAACAAGAGAAAAAAATAGTAAAATGGCAACCCCAGACCCCAGAGAAATATACACTAAACAAATCAGAACAAATCAGAAGAGGCCCCAAACCACAATTAATTAATTAATTAGATTAAAAAATTAAAAAAAATGAAAGAATATAATCAGACAGGTGAACAGAACAGAGCATACACTGGATCCTGTGCGTATTTTGTTCTGCTTATTAGATAATTACATCCCAAAAGTGTAAAGAAAGAAAAACTTATATATGTACAAAGATAGAATTAAATAGGGTGAGAAGATAGAATGTAACTGTGAAGATGAATATTAAAAAAGACTTTAGCAAAGAAAAAGAAGAAGGAAAAAAAGAATTTATCAGTCAGATGAAGAGAACAGAGCATTATACTAGATTCTGGGTATATTTTGCTCTGTTTGCAGAAGAAACTGCATCCCAAAATTATAAGGAAGGAAAAACTTAAATATATACAAAATTAAATACAATGAAAGGAGAGAATATAATTGTAAAAATGAAAGTTAAAAAAGATTTTTAAAAAAGAGTTGATAAAATAGGAAACTGGTTGGAAAAAGAAAGAGAAAAAAAGTAAAATTGAAAAACTAAAGAATCGTGGGGATAAAACCATGAATTCTATATATTATTTTCCCCTAGCACTGGAGTTGTGCAGTTCTGTGTGATCAATAAGCTTGGTCTTGGCTGTTTTTTGTGTTTTTTTTTTAATATTTTATTTATTTATTTGTTAGAGAGAGAAAGCACGAGCTCAGGCAGACAGAGTGTTAGATAGAGGCAGAGGGAGAAGCAGGCTCCCCGCCGAGCAAGGAGCCCAATGTGGGACTCAATCCCAGGACGCTGGGATCATGACCTGAGCCGAAGGCCGCTTAACCAACTGAGCCACCCAGGCATCCCTTGGGCCTTGGCCGGGTGTTTTTACTGATCTTCAAGGGGAGAGGCCTATTGCACTGATTCTCTGGTGTCTTTACCCCATGCAGAATTGCACCACCCTTGCCAGTGGGCCAGGCTAAGTAAGTGACTCTGGTTTGCTCTGTGTGGTTTTTTTTTTTTAAAGACTTTTTATTTATTTATTTATTTATTTGTTATAGAGAGAGAGCGAGCGAGCACAGGCAGACAGAGTGGCAGGCAGAGGCAGAGGGAGAAGCAGGCTCCCTGCCGAGCAAGGAGCCCGATGTGGGACTTGATCCCAGGACGCTGGGATCATGACCTGAGCCGAAGGCAGCTTCTCAACCAACTGAGCTACCCAGGCGTCCCTCTGTGTGGTTTTTGTTCCATAAAGGCTTTCCATGCAGCGTTAGAGGATGAGGATGAAAATGGCAGCCTCCCAGTCTCCAGCCCTGGGGCAGAAAACTCAAGGCCCTACTCCTTACTACACCCTCAGGGAAAAACAATCACTCTGTCTCCCTGGTCCTGTCCACACTCTGTGCTCACCCACTCTGTGAGCTTGTGTGTTTTTTTTTCCCCTCTCTTTTAAAAAAGATCTTATTTATTTATATGTCAGAGAGAAGGAGAGAGCGCACAACCAGTGGGATCAGCAGTCAGAAAGAGAAGCAGGCTTCCACTAAGCAAGGAACCTGATACGGGACTCTATCCCAGGACCCTGGGATCATGACCTGAGCTGAAAGCAGATGCCTAGCCAACTGAGCCACCCAGGCATCCCTGAGCTAACATTTCTATTTCAGGCACAGGACCCTGTTTTAGACAAAACCAAAAGAAACCCGACAGAATGGGGGGAGATATTTGCAAATGTCTTATCAGATAAAAGGCTAGTATCCAAAATCTGAAGAGACAGAAGACATGAATAGACATTTCTCCAAAAAACATCCAACTGGCCAATAGATATATGAAAAAAATGCTCCATATCCCTTGGCAACATGGAAATACAAATCAAAACCACAATAAGATACCACCTCACCAGTGAGAATGGCTAAAGTTAACCACTTAGATAATGACAAATGTTGGCAAGAATGCAGAGAATGGGGAACCCTCTTACCCTGTTGGGGGGAATGCAAACTGATGCAGCCGCTCTAGAAAACAGTATGGAGGTTCCTCAAAAAGTTGAAAATAGAGCTACCCTATGACCCAGCAATTGCATGAACAGGGATTTACCCCAAAGATACAAATGTAGTGATCTGGGGGGGGGGCATGTGCACCCCAATGTTTATAGCAGCAAATGTCCACAATAGCCAAACTATAGAAAGAACCTAGATATCCATCAACAGATGAGTAGATAAAGAAAAGGTGGTACATATACACAATGGAATACTATGCAGTCATCAAAAACTGAAATCTTGCCATTTTCAATGATGTGGACAGAACTAGAGGGTATTATGCTAAGCAAAATATGTCAATCATAGAAAGACAATTATCATATAACCTCACTGATATGTAGAAGTTAGGAAACAAGGTAGAGGATCATAGGGGAAGAAAGAAAAAAAACCAAAATCAGAGAGGGAGACAAACCATATGAGACTCTCAATCATAGGAAATGAAGTGAGGGTTACTGGAGGGTACGGGGGTGGGGAGATGGGATACTTGGGTGATGGACATTAGAGAATGCATGTGATGTAATGAGCACTGGATATTATATAAGACAGATGAATCACTGACCTCTACCCCTGAAACTAGTAATACATTATATGTTAATTTATTAAATTTAAATAAAAAATAATAAAAGTTTCCTTGAACCACTTTCTATACAGCCCTTCTGCCCTTGGCCCCATGCCAACACCAATGTGGGTTTGTTTTTTCTTTTTGTCAGTATAGAATGGTTTTTATTTTCTAGAGTTTTATATAAATATAGAATCATACTCAGCATCATGCTTTTTAGATTCAAACACATTGTTATACATATTAGTAGTATCATTCTTTTTTTTTCTGTCGTTTGTATTTTTCCATATCTATGGGCATACCATGTTTTGTTTATCTATTGGTTTATTGGTGGATACTCATGTTTTTTCCCCTAGTTTCTGGATACTGTGAATAAAGCTACTGTGAACATTTAAATACACATTTTTGTGTGGACATACATATTCATTTCTTTGGGGAAGAGTAAAAAGGCTAGGTCTGAAGGCAGCTATATTTAACTTTACCGAAACTGCCATGAAACTACCATTTTTTGTTTTTTTTTAAATTTAATTTAATTTAATTTTATTATTATTTTTTTTAACTTTATTTAAGCTTTATTTAAACATATAATGTAACCCCACCACCCTCTCCCAACCCCTCTTCCCCCCACCCCCCTCAGTTTGTTTTATGACATTAAGAGTCTCTTTTGGTTTGTCCCATTTTTTGTTTTTAAAAAAAAACATTTTATTTATTTATTTGACGGTGGTGGAGTGGGGGGAGCAGAGCAAAAGCAAGGGGGAGGGGTAGGCAGAGGGAGAGAGAGAAGCAGGCTCCCCACTGAGCAGGGAGCCTGATGGGGCTTGATTCCAGGGTCCTGGGATCATGACCTGAGCCACCTGGGGTGCTGACAATTTACATTTTTTTTAAAGATTTTTATTTAGTTATTTGACAGACAGAGATCACAAGTAGGCAGAGATGCAGGCAGAGAGAGAGGAAGGGAAGCCGGCTTCCCGCTGAGCAAAGAGCCCATCCCAGGACCCTGGGATCTTGACCTGAGCTGAAGGCAGAGGCTTTAACCCACTGAGCCACCCAGGTGCCCCTGACAATTTTACATTTTTAAAAAATATTTATTTATTTGAGGGAGAGAGAAAGAGTGCACACAGGTGGAGTGATGTGGGGGGCAGGTTGGTGGGTCAGGGAGAAAGGGACAGAAGCAAACTCTGTGCTGTGCTGGGAGCCCAACATGGGGATCAATCCCCAGAGTCTCAGATCATGACCACAGCCAAATCAAGAGCCCGGTCCTCAACCAACTGAGTCACCCAGGTGACCCCTACCATTTTACATGTGCACCAGCAGTGAATAAACCCCATTTAGGTTTGTACGAACATTATATAGTTTGGGAAGAAATGATGTGTTTTTTTACATTTGGTTTTTTATAGAGACAAATGCTATTCATCTTCAGTTATCAGATGTTTCATATCATCCAGTGAATTTTTTACTTTTTTTCATCATATAGGACTTACTTCTGATTAAGGTTAGTCCTAGGGATTTTATGTTTCTGTTATGATAGGGAACTTTTTGTAGTTTATGTTTTAACTGCTTACAACTGTCTTTTTCTCTTTTAAATACTTTATTTTTCAGAATGGTTTTTGACTTAGAGAAAAATTGTAAGGCTAGTATGGAAAATTTCTTTACATCCAGCACCCACTTCCCCTATTATTAACACTTTACATTATCATGGTATATTTGTCACAATTCATAAGCTAGAATAAATATGTCATTATTTACTAGAGTTCACATTTTATTCAGATTTCCCTTTTTTTTTTTTCCTTTCTTTTTGGTCCCAGCATCCCATCCAGGATATAATACATTTGCCATTAGGCGTTTTTTGACTCCTCTTAACTGTGAGAGGTTCTTAGACCTTTTGTTTTTGTTTTTGTTTTTAATCGCCTTGACAGTTTTAAGAAATACTGATCAGGTATTTTTGTAGCAAGTTCCTCAACTAGGAATTTATTAGATGTTTTTCTTAGACTGCAGTTAAAGTTTTGAGAAAGGAAGAACCCAGAGAACAATTGCCATTTTCATAATATCATCTCTCATCATGACTTATCACTGTTCATTGACCTTGACCATCTCACTGAGGGGGCATTTATCAGACTGTTCCACTGAAAAGTTACTCTCCCTCCAGTCCCTTTCTATACTATATTCTTTTTCAGGAAGTCACTATACACAGACTACATTTAAGGAGTGGGGAGTTATGTCTACATAAATTATTACATATCTCATAAATTATTTGGGATTCTTCTGCATGGGGGATTTGCCCCTTCTCCTCCATTTTATTTATTTACTCAGTTATTTATTTACAGCTACACAAACTCACAGACTTTTATTTATATGTTGAGTTTTTTATTTTGTGGCTCAAATTGTTCTAGTTTTGGCTGCTGGATACTTTTTCAGTTGGCTCCTTTGTCCCTTCTACATACATCCATTATTGTGTACATTTAAAAATTATTTTTATTTTTATCATTTGCTTACTTTATGGCACTAGAAAATCCTATGTAGGTTTGTTTCACTTTTTTAAAAATAATATTTAAAAAAGTTATTCAATTGAGAGAGAGTGAGAGAGTGAGGGCAGGAGCAAGGAGGAGGGTCATTGGGAGAGGGAGAAGCAGACTCCCCACTGAGCAGGAGACCCCAATTTGGACTCCATCCTAGGACCCTGGCTGGGATCATGACATGAGCTGAAGGCAGATGCTTAACCGACTAAGCCACCCAGGCACCCCTGTATAGACTCATTTTGTATATTTCCTGTTCCAGTCCTAGAATTTTCCCTTTCTCCAAGGATCCCTAGTTCCTCTTATTACTGAATAGCATTAGAAAGCAAGAAATGGGTGTAGTTATATTGATTGCTATGGGGAATCTTGTTGCTCCTAAGCCCTGTCAGTTGACAGCACAAGGAAATATATGTCTTATACTGTGCATATATATATTTACACATATTTCTCAGTATCAACCATCTGTATCCATCTTAATCTAAACATGAATTTATACTGATGTCTCCAATTCTGATCCATTACCATATGTATCATTCAAACCTCCAGCTCTTCTTACCTGTTCTCATATACTAAAATTCCTTTCCAAAGGTTCCTTTTCTATAAACCTTAGTGGCGTTAATTACATGTTTTAGGATTTTTTTTAGTCCTCAGGAACCTTTATGTCTTCTGAAAGTTAAGTAGCAATTTTGAATTGTTATACCAGTATTCTTTAGATGGCAAATTTATGAATATATTTCATAATTTCTAGAGGCTATGCCTTTTTCTTTTCTTTTTTTTTTTCATTTAAATTCAATTAGTTAACATATGGTGTGTTATTAGTTTCAGAGACAGAGTTCAGTGGTTCATCAGTCTTATAAGATACCCAGGGCTCATTACATCACGTGCCCTCTCTAATGTCCATCACCCAGTTACCCCATTCCCCCAGGATATGCCTTTTTCAATTTTCTAATGTAGCACTATCAAATATCTTTTAGTTTCTCCAGTAAGAAGCCAAAAGTAGATAAACCCATGCTTAGTATTTTATGTTTTAGTATTTTATCTTATTTGGAAATGATCTAGAGATTGAATTGTAAGCAGAAAGACTTAGGGATCTCTGTAAAAAGAAAGATAAGACATGGCTTCCTAGACATCAGAAGAGTCATTTTAGGCTCCCTGCCATCTTGTGATCTGGGCCTGACCAGCACTGCTGGCCCAAAGTGTATTATCTTGCAGAACTTCCTGGGATATGTAGAAATTGCAAAAGAATAGACCTCAACAGTCTGAAATAATTTTAAGGGAACGAAAGAATGTAAGAACAAACAGCCACTATTAGGCCAGAAGACAGCCTAATCATATCAGGAACAATAAATCAGTGGTAAAACTGATGGTTCTGGTTCAGAAGTAAAGATCTTCTTAAAGCAATAATTCTTGAGTTATATTTGTAGGATTTAAACCCCTTTGAGCACTCAGATACTGGGTCAGTTAAAGGCAGAGAATTGATGGTGTTGACCGTTGTGGGCCCTAGTGACTTCTATCTGGCTCTGTCACCTTAAGATGACTTTTACTCTGGGATGCCTGAGTGGCTCAGTTGGTTAACTGTCTGCCTTCCACTCAGGTCATGTCCTGGGATCCAGGCCTACATCAGCCTCTCTGCTTAGTGACTGAGTCTGCTTCTCCCTCTCCTTCTGTGATCTCTCTTGCTTTCACTCTCTCTCAAATGAATAAATCAAATCTTGAAAATAAAAAAGATGACTTTTGCCCCAATTTTATACTGAATTTCCCCCATTGCTCAAGCCCCTCCATGAATATGTATATACCATTACCTTAAAACTAGCCCCAGTTCTGTTGTTTTGGGAGATACTATGTTGGGTAAATATCCCTAGTGTTCTCCTTTACTTGTTTCAGGTAAAACCCTTCCTTTTCCTATTCTTTGTTTTGGTTTTCTCTTTTGGCTCAGAGAGGGGAACCCAGTTCTGGGTAACATAGTGACTATCCACAATTTAATTTAACTTAGCCAAAATCGAATGTTTTAAGTTACCAGAAAGACTTGGGGAAACTATTTAAGCAGACACAAATATTCCTGAAAACTTCATTTATAAACTTTGATCTTGCTCACATCTATTTAATTCACTCATTCTTCTTCTTCTTTTTTAAATTTATTTATTTGACAGACAGAAATCACAAGTAGGCAGAGAGGCAGGCAGAGAGAGAGAGAGGGAAGCAGGCTCCCTGCTGAGCAGAGAGCCCGATGTGGGGCTCGATCCCAGGACCCTGGGATCATGACCTGAGCAAAAGGCAGAGGCTTTAACTCACTGAGCCACCCAGGCGCCCCTAATTCACTCATTCTTAACAATCATTTCTAGATTGTTATAAAAATTTTTATTAAACATTAGGCAAAATTAGCCATAATCCCAAGTTATTATTTTTTTGGTTAAAAGATCTTTCAGGACATTAAATGAGCTTATTTAGCTAGTTAACTCAGGTAGAATAAAAGCTTTACATTTAATGCTGAGAACTTTAAAGACATGTCTCTCTTAATTAAACCATCAAACTTAAATGAGCTCTCATATAGATTATTTTCTGAGATCTCTTGAACTTGAACGTATTTGGGTTAGTTTCTATTATATTTCTGACAGTTTTTATGAATACTGATTTATATAACCACTTGTTAAAACCAACTAACCAATTAAACAGAATTCTTTTACAAGTTAATATTGGCAATATCATCCAGAGGTAAAAAAATTTACACATCTACTGTCACCACTTAGACCTAAAGACCTGACCTTTACTGTGTACCTGCTTGCACTCAATGACCTTTGTCCCACATTCTTGCTTAAGCTCTTCTTTCCAGCTTGTCCCTTAACTCAGGGTAAAAGGAAAGCAAAACCACCCCTCCAGCAACAGCAATTTACCTCCAGCCAGCCCAGGCCACTCAGACCAGTGTGAGCTAAACCCCTGACTCCTGTCTGCACACATGGACCATGGAGTGACCTCTGGATTGACCTGTGACTACCTTTATCTCATTATAATACTAAAATCCCCACCTAAAGAGGAGCACAAGCCTCACCTGCTTAACATAGGATGTGTATATAGGCAGTTTCCTTAAGGCCCATGTGCAACCTTATGCCCACCTCTGCTTAGGAGGACCAGGCTTTCCCATCTAAATATTCATCATTATCCAAATACAAGGAATCCATCCACCCTTGCTTGGGGAGTCACAGCTTTGGAATTTATTCCCCGTGATCTCCTTACCTGCTGCAAAAAAGTTTTCTTTATGTGGCAGTTCAACCTGGAGAGCAGTTTCTGACTCCCCAAGGAGGAACCCATGTTGGTTTGATATCTGTTAACTTCTGGTGTCCACAGCTCCATTTCCTTGGTGCTGTCATTTCTCTTAATGTGAGGTAATGTGAGGTTAAGGCTTACCTAAAAGAAAGATAAATGATAATGGAATGGGATCCTTAAAATCCAAAGAATTAAGCACTCCACCTTCTAGCACATCTGCTTATTTTATATATAAGAACCATGGTCCCAGAAACAGAAAAAGTCTACAAGCTTGTTTTGTGTCCTAAAGAATTTGGCTTGGGAAGCATCAGGTCGGGCAGCCCCCAAAAAGGCTGGGCAGAAATGTCAGTTGCATCCTATTTGCAGCTAGATTTGGCTGGAAGACATGTGGGTTAACTCCATTTTCACGTAGGGTCCTACCCAAACTGCTATCAGCCTTCCAGAGAATTACAGCCTAGATATACGATGGCCTTTCCAGGGAATGTTCCAGTTAGATATCATCATTTACAAAGTCCAGCCAAGGGGCGCCTGGGTGACTCAGTCCTTAAGTGTCTGCCTTCAGTTCAAGTCATGATCTCAAGGTCCTGGGATTGACTCCTGAATTGGGCTCCCTGCACAGTGGGGAGCCTGCTTCTCCCTCTCCCACTCCCCGCTGCTTGTATTCCCTTTCTTGCTATCTCTTTCGGTCAAATAAAATAAATAAAAATATTGGAAAAAAAAAAAAAAAGGAAGTGCACCTGAAACCAAGGGTTCCCAAATTAAACAGAATGGGATACCTCTTTTAATTGCCAAGCAGAAGCCTCCAAAAGGTTTCAGAGTTCCAAAATAGTTTCATTGAAAGGTTCATTGCAAAAGGCTAATGAAAAATTGAAGACATGAGGTACCTAAAACAAGACTGTAAGACTGGCTAACTCCGGCTGCTCCCCTCTTCCCTCCTTCAATTACTTATTCTACTAATCCTTTGTCTGAATTGTTTTTCCACTCTGAAGGGACTACAGAACCATAATCTAAAGTCTACCAAGTTAATGGCCTTGCAGATACCCTCATATCTACCTTCACAGGAGGGCCCCCATCTGGGCTCCTCCCAGAGTTTATGAAACTGAGGGACATTCTAGTAAACGGCTGTGTTATTCCCTGAAACATCTAAAGGGAAACTCTGGTACATACCAGAGCCTACAGAGGGGATCTGGGGAAAACTGGCAGAAGGCAGCAAAGGGTGAAAATTCTTATATCAGTTCCTCTGGATCTCTTGTCTATAGTGTCCAGTCTAAAGAGGACAATAAAATTTCAAGTTGTCTCTTCCCCTCCAAACCCAGACCCATCTTTTCTCTCCCAGGGATAGCGATTGCCTTATTTTAGATAAAAGGGCTTGGCTTTTTGCCAGCCTAGGACATGTAGGTTATTGGTTCTTTCTTCTGGCTATCTTTGGAAGTGACTTTGAATCTTGGGAAGTTAGTATCATTTGCACACTCTAGGAGACCCTCTTCAACCCATGGGAGTTAGTAAGTACTGCCAGAAATATTTAAAATTACAACCTTGTACCCAGAAGGAAGGAAGCAAATTGAAGATGACATACTTGGGGAAGTGGATCAATCTATGTTATTTAAATTATGACCCAATTTTTTGAGAAACTGAGAGTTACTGTCCTTACCTTACAAATCTTTTGCAATGCAGAAGTCAGCTCTACAGGCAATTCAAAACTAAACTATTCCTTTTTCCAACTGCAAAACATCTGTTATCTCAAAAGGCATTTAAATTATCAGCCTTAGGAAAGCAAAGTCCTTCTTGGAGGAACTTGCCTTCTTTCTGTCCTTTGAAGTTACGAATCTTGTCATGCCTTTGAAATAGAAACACCCCCCAAAGGCCTGAGACAGTGGGGGGAAAAAGGGAAAAGAGGCCTTTTTAAAATAAAAACTGCTAAAAGGGCTCTTGTGCCCAAACTCTAGCACAACCTCCTTAAGATTAATTCCAAGGACAAATATAAATCTTAAAAATATTCTAAAAAAAAAAGTTTTAGACATCTAGACAAATAAACTTAACTTACTCCATCTGCCAGAGAAAGGAATTTAGGACCAACTTCTTTTTTTTTTTTTTAAAGGTTTTATTTATTTATTTGACAGACAGAGATCACACAAGTAGGCAGAGAGGCAGACACAGAGGGGAGGGGAGAAGCAGGCTCCCTGCCGAGCAGAGAGCCCGATGCGGGACACGATCCCAGGACCCTGGGATCATGACCGGAGCCGAAGGCAGTGGCTTAACCCACTGAGCCACCCAGGCATCCCAGGACCAACTTCTTTTATAAGTAGTGAGTTTTGTACCTATTTTATATCATGGCTTTCAGTTTAAAGCCTGTTAGGTGATAGTCAAAGGAGCGAGACTGATACAAAGCGAAGGTCAAGCAAAGCTTTATTTCGAGCCAAGCATCAAGAATCACACTGACCTGCCAGGGCCGTCTCTTACAAAGAGAGGGGATCCCTCTCTGCCTTACAGACTGGCTTTTAAGGGCAAAGGCCATGTGGTTGGGCCTGGCCACGCACAGGTGGCCAATGACACAGAGAAAACTGCACAGTCAGGGTAGGTCACACATAAGTGACCAACTGAGTTACAATTTACCCTATAGTAGGCATTTGAACTACCCTATCACCTTGGTCAGAATTGGCGCCCAAAGGGCGGGGTCCACACACCTTGGTAGCTAGGGAGACAGTATGCGGGCCCCACTGATTGGATACCTCCACCTGGCCTGACCCACCCTTGTATTTGGGCTTTGTTACCTGGGACTGGTTTCTGGGGCTTGTTTTTAAGTAAGTCCCCTGGTGGGGGGCAGGGTCCGTTTGTTTAAGTTTTACTGCATAAACAACAAAATGGCTATTCAACCGAAATGGAGCCGTTTTGGCTAAATAGGCCCTTACCAGCCAAAGCGGTAAGGTCTCTGCATCTGTATGCTCATATGTGTTTATCTGTGTGTCGTAATGTACCCAAGCCAACGAGAGTTGCTCCTTTGAGAGTCAGAAACTGCTCCAGGTTGAACTGCCACATAAAGAAAACTTTTTTGCAGCAGGTAAGGAGATCACGGGGAATAAATTCCAAAGCTGTGACTCCCCAAGCAAGGGTGGATGGATTCCTTGTATTTGGATAATGATGAATATTTAGATGGGAAAGCCTGGTCCTCCTAAGCAGAGGTGGGCATAAGGTTGCACATGGGCCTTAAGGAAACTGCCTATATACACATCCTATGTTATGCAGGTGAGGCTTGTGCTCCTCTTTAGGTGGGGATTTTAGTATTATAATGAGATAAAGGTAGTCACAGGTCAATCCAGAGGTCACTCCATGGTCCATCTGTGCAGACAGGAGTCAGGGGTTTAGCTCACACTGGTCTGAGTGGCCTGGGCTGGCTGGAGGTAAATTGCTGTTGCTGGAGGGGTGGTTTTGCTTTCCTTTTACCCTGAGTTAAGGGACAAGCTGGAAAGAAGAGCTTAAGCAAGAATGTGGGACAAAGGTCATTGAGTGCAAGCAGGTACACAGTAAAGGTCAGGTCTTGGGGTCCTGCTAGTGATATAACCAAGGAACTAGGGACTGGAGAAAGGATGAATCAGCAGACCTCAAAGAATGGAGACTGCAGGCTGATTTCCAAACCAGTGGAGTACTGTAGCTGCCCACCAGCAGTTATCAATGTGGAATCTGGAGAGAAACGAAGGCCAGGGTTTGGGTTACTTGGACTGTGCAGTGGAAGCTGATGGGCACACTACTAGCAATTCCCAGCATAGACAACACCAGCAGACTCCACTGGGGGAGACTGCAGACTGGAATTGGGGAAAGGACAAAGCCAAAAAAGTCTGGCACGTGGGGGCAGCCGATTGGAACAAGGGAAGGGAATCCTGTGTGGAACTGTGGATTGAACGGGGGTAGGGGAGTGGGGACAGGCGTTCTGTTGGAGCCTTCTGTCACTCTAGACTGCCCCATTAGCTGGATTGGAAAGCCAATTAGGAGCTCCAATACAGAGTGAAACTCTAACCAAGAGGGACTCACCAAGGACCCTTGGAAATGGAAAGACTGTGAACCTAGAGAGGGTTGCAGGCTTGTTTCTCGTTTCCCAAATGCTGTTACAAGTTCACTTCAGATCCCCATGCTGCCAGTCAATCTGTTAGACAAGTCAATTTGAAGATATAATTGGCTTTTTAAATCAGTTCCTGAGTTATGCAGCACCCCTATCCTGTAAGTAGGGGGGAGCTCCAAGGGGTCGCAGACAAGGAGCAGTTTTTAAAGGCAGGACAAGGAAGGGAGGAAGTCATAAACAGAAAAAAGGATGATTTCAGTTGAGGTCATCTTCATTTGGGGACAAATGGGTCCTTTTATGTGGATTGGGGGTAGGGAGGGTCCATGTGACCGATGACTTCATTGGTTCTGACCATACAATTCCTGATCCAGAAAATTACCTGACCAGGTAACACCTCATTTCTGGGGGAGGCTCTAACTTTTGGGCATGAAGCCCCAGTTTGGTGACTTGGCCTAAGTGACACCATTTGGGGCCTGTGGTTTTCTTTTTAACACTATGGTAGAAGGGGCTGGGGAGAGTTGAATCCTAACAGGAACTCAGCCTGCCATTACTGGCTCAGAGGTCCAGAAGATTCTGCCCCAGACATATGGCACTTTAGCATTTTGACTGTTCTGAGTGAAAAACGCGTGAAAGATGGCAAATACAAGAAAAACATTGACCTTCCTTCTTTATCTTAAAAGGAGATATTCATTCCTATATGAAATTTGTCCTCTCTATTCCAGAAGGTGAACACATTCTAATCGCCAAGGACAGGAAATTGAGATCAAGAGAAGTCTATACAAACCATCCTTGTTAAAATAATTCTGATCTTGCTTCAGCCTGCCCACGTAGTTGAGTCACTTTTCCACAAATGCCTCTTTTTGTTCAACCTAATGTAAAAAGCAAGTTGGTTTCACAACTTCTTTGGGTCCTCGTCCCTTAGGAAGGCTCCCTGGTCATGAAAATCTTCTTTTAAATAAATATGAATGCTTTTCTCCTGTTGGTCTGTCTTGTGTTGATTTCATTCTCTAAACCTACGAGATGTAGTAAAGGTAACCAACCATTTGCTTCTCCTAGAATGTGGGTGACATCAAGAAGCTGATAGCCAGGAAGAAAATGACAACCACAAGGAACTGAATCCTGCCAATAACCTGAATGATGAGCAAGGAAAGGGAGTCTCCTTTAGAGCCTCCAAAGGAAATGGAGCCTTCCATCATGTAGATTTTAGCCCTATGAGATTTCTATCAGATTTCTAATATACAGACATGTAAGATAATAAATGTGTATTGTTATAAACCACAGAATTTATGGTAATCCGTTACAGCATTGATAGAAAGCAAATACGGCAGGAAATGCAGCTTTATTTCATTGACTGATTGATTGATTTATAGAAAGTGCACAGGAGTGGGGAGGGGTGGAGGGGCAGAGGGAAAGAGAATCCTAAGCAGGCTCTATGTTAGCCCAGAGCCTATATTAGGGCTCAATCCCAAGATCCTGAGATCATGACCCTGAGCCGAAATCAAGAGTTGGACACTCACCTGGCTGGGCCATCCAGGTGCCCTATCTTTATTTCACTTAAATCCAAGTTTATTCAATGCTGGATCTTCATCCTACTGCACTGGCAGGGTATTCAATCCCAGACATTCCTGATGCCCTTTCCCTTCTCAGTAACATTTAAGGTCTCAAGGATCTTGTGTGGAAACCTCAGGGAGGCCACTGGAACTTTTGTCCTCTTTTGTTACCAGTGAGATGCCACTGTTCTGATCTTCTTGGCCCGAAGTATCCTGGTGGTTGCTACAGGATATTTACAAGGCTGGAAATGGTTCATTCCCTCAAGGCATGCATGAAGTCATTCCCTTATTCCTCCTATCTGGTTGTTGCCTCATCTCCTGGGAGCCATGTGGGAGTGGGGGTGGGACTTTGGTTTTTGCTTTTACCAAAAGGGCACTTACCATCCCTAACAACCTGCCCAGGCCCCCATCCCATGGCCTGATACTGTGATGTCTCTAATCAGTTTTTACCACTCACTGTCCTGAGGTCAACAACCCAGGTTACCTACTAGGAGCTGGGAGATAAACAATAATATAAACTAACATATTAGTAGATTATCTTGCAACAGTCTTGCTCTCATAAATCAGTAGTATACCTTAAAGGAACTTTTGCTCCCCTTCTTGATGTCTTGGCATTTCTCAGATGTTGGATCACTGATGTCTATTCTGACTTGAGTCTACCCTACGATGGTGACCGCACATTAAGTAGCATCTGCTTGGTAAGTGATATATCTCTTTGGCCTTCTCAAGGTCAGGGTTAACAAACCTGGATATTGGGTGAATTTCTTGCTTTCCAGAGGACAGATGGCTCTTTTTGCCCAACTCTGGCTGCATCCCTGCTACATGGGAGTTTTCTTTGATTCTGTTCAACCTCTGGGAGAACAGATTTATCAGAGAAGCAAGGAGAGAGCAAGAGACCATTTATGTGTCTATGGCAATACCCTATGCAAGAAATGATGGGGTCTTAAACAAGGGCAGAAGTAGTAAAAGAGATAAATGATTGGATTTTGGATACTTCGAAGTGTACAGCCAATAATCTGATTAGTGGGGGTTAAAGGGAAAGCCAAATATAAGTAGGCTGTCAGGACTGATTTTCCCTCACACACCTCACAATTGGGAGGAACTTTAAATGACTTAAGAGAACATTTCATGTCTTGAAACTAGAGAAAAATGTCTAAAGGTTGTCACATGAGAATTTAGTTTTGGCAGTTAAAGAACTGGTTCTCTATCCTAAATCTGCAGCCAGTATTTCTTTATTTTCTGATTCACCTCTCTTTCTACAAGTCTCTGGATTTTCATTATTTCCCAATTTCAGCTGGCCTGTGTGTGGGTTTTCTTCCATCCTCCATCCCTTGCCAGGTAGGTCTTTCAGCTTTTTTCTATCTCTTAGAGCACTCCAAAAGAAACAACAGGTGCTGTTTCCAGCAGAAAAGAATGCAAAATAATTAAAAACAATAGCCCTGTATTCTATTCATCAGCTTGGTTTTAAGATGGCCGAAAACCTAATATTGAAATAAGTACTTTGTTTTAAAAACTATAATACTGCTCTATTACTGTTAGTGTTGAACCTGTTTTGTTTTGTGTTTAATGCTTCATGGCTCTGGGATCGAATAATTGTGACTGCAAAACTTAGATAACTGATGAAAACTAATTTTTTGTTTAATTGCTGAACAGTGGTAGACGTCACATACAGTATTAATAAATGAAAAGCATCAGCGCCCATTTGGGGCAGATACTATTTCTGCCTTCATTCTAAGGCGTACTTCACTTTGGCTTTTCAAAACTCTGTTGTCATCCAGGAGCTGTAAATACTTGGGCATAGTAGTTTTTCTTCTTTCATTTCCTTCCTTCCTCTCTCTCTTTCCTAGAGTAGTTATCTTCTTTCTTTCTTCTCCTTCTTTTTAAAAAGTAGTTATCTTCTGATGGCTCCCCACCCCTGCTCCATCCACCCTATCTCAGACCTCCGACTGCTTC
>ML106292.1:76692-103268 GCA_003697995.1 Taxidea taxus jeffersonii | reverse complement strand
GATCTTACCAGTTTTCATGGGTAAATTATCATCTCTACCCCAATACTTCTAGCCCAGCCCTTTGTCCCAAGCCCTAGACCTGTGCATTCATTTAACCAGTGTTTATTGAATGCTTTGCAAATTCTTGGTAATACAGTGGAGTGTGTGCCTGCCAGGGATATTCAGTCTGTTACTGGCTGCAGATTATAAACCAGCAACCAAACATGTAATTACAGAAAGGAAAACGAACAACAAACCAGCAGTGAAGCAAAGGAAGGGGACATTGTGACAGAAAATCACAGGATGGTGTCAGGAAATATTTCTTAGGTGGGTGCATTTATACTGAGATTTGAAAGATGAGAAGGATCCAGTCAGGAGAAAAGCATTCTGTGAAGGAAAAGACGGACAGCCTGGTTTAGTGTGTTTACTACTTGATTACTTGGAGTATCCTTCCCTGGATGTTTTGATCTTTTCCTGGGATTGGACTGTAAGATCTCAGAGGAAGGGATCTTGAGTGTAAGAATCTTTTTATATCGTCCAAATTTCCTATTGAAAGTAGACACTCCTTATAGACTTTTGAGGAGACTCAGTCATTTGTGTCTGTAAGGGACTGCATATATGAACAGAAGGGGTATGTGAGTACATTTTATTTAAACACACTCCCTAGAGGTGTTAGGAGATAACACTTAACTGCTGCAAAGAGGTCCCAATAAGGTACTGATAAATCCAAGGTTGAATTATCATGCTAGCTTTGTCATGTAGTTTCTAGTTGATTCAGACCTGCTAATTATAAATGCTGTATACAGTTTTTTTTCTTTTAAGAAAATGAGTCTACTACATTTAGCAATGATTTGTAGTTTTTCTGATCTGCTCCTACCTCCACTTAATAGACTTTATTTTTTAGAGAAGTCTTACATTCACTGCAAAATTGAGTGGAAGGAGAGGAGACCTCCTTGTATCCTCTGCCCCCACCTGCTTCCCCCCCTTATCAGCATCCCCTGCCAGAGTAGTACATTTGCTAAATTAGATGAGCATCATCATAATTCAGTGTCCATAGGTTTACATTAGGGGCTTACTCTTGGTGTTGCATATGTTTTGCTTTGGGATTACTTTATAATAATATATATCTCCACTATTACAGTATATCATGGAGTATTTTCACTGCCGAAAAAATTCTCTTTGCTCTGTCTTTTCTTCCCTCTTTACACCCTGATCTAATATGCTTTCTAAAAAATAAAAATGACTTGGATTTTAGCTCATTTTCGATGATATTTAGTTAATATTTTAGGATTATGATTCGTTCCAGTGTTTCTGCACTTTGCATTTTCTCTTTTTTTAAAAGATTTTAAAGATTATTTATTTGACAGAGATCACAAGTAGGCAGAGAGGCAGGCAGATTGAGAGGGGGAGCAGGATCCCTGCCGGGCAGGGAGCCCGATGTGGGGCTCGATCCCAGGACCCTGGGATCATGACCTGAGCTGAAGGCAGAGACTTTAACCCACTGAGCCACCCAGATGCCCCTGCACTTTGCATTTTCTAGTGAAATTTTGTACCTTTAAAGCTGTTCTCACCCTTGGCATAGTATGCATTTTATTTATTCTAACAGTTTATATTATGGTTCTAGAAATATGGAGAGTATTTAGGTGTTATTAGTAAAATATAAGCTAGTTGATGCATCTTTATATTTTATTTCATTAAGCTTTTGGAGTTTTACTAGTTCCGTGGGTGAACTTATCTACATTTAGGCATGTAATAGTTATTAAAACAAAAATGCATTCATAGAGTTGAGTGATCAGCAAGTTATAATTATTTGGCCATTTACTTAAAACCGTATTCATTTCTCTAAACATACTGCTATAATTGTCATAGCCTAGTGAGTTCCAAGAATTGGTTTTATTTAGGCAGTACAAACTCAGGTTAACTTCAGAACAGGCTCTTACTAGTTGGGAATACAAGCTCTTGTAAACATGAACAGGATATTTTTAAAAGATCCCAAACTGATTTGTTATTATTTCTGGATACCTATTTCATTAGCAGTGTGTTCCTGTTGAGAGAATAGGATGCACAGAGGCACAGGATAGAGAGAGGAGTGTATTTGGAAGTGTGGTGGAAGGGAGGGAGAGGAGAGAGCTGTAGAGATTAATATTGGTTGCACTGGGAAGGGCCAGGTAAGCTATGTTAGGGAGGTTAAGAGGAATTCAGCCTAATATACTTGCATCCAACAAACCAAACACTGGAATATATTTTTTTTATTTTGGTGATTGTCATAAGTGTGACTTCACTAGGTAACTTTTAGCTGTAATAATTTATATTCTGTTTTATTAAAAATTGCAGATGATTGGTGATATAATGTTAAAGGTCTTGACTGGGAAGAGTTGGAACCTCATTCTAGTAAAGATGCTAGGATCTTAATTACACTCTCATATCTTCTAGAGATGCTGCCATGAGCCTGAGGGTAAGAGTTAGAAACCACTGAGAAATCACTGGTCCTTAGAATAATGGAATAATGTCAAAACATGCAGTATTTTTTATTTGAGGGAGGGAAACAGCAGTAAGGGCATGTACATAGACTGACACAGATAAGCTCTGAGACAGAATTTTTTTTCTCTCTTCAATGCTTTCTTCCCCCCAAAAGTACAAAATTGTAAGGATTATAAACCACATCAGTATATTTAGCACACATTTATTAAGCACTGACCATGTGCAGGTTACCTATCAGGCCTAGGTATTTTGCCTGCAAGATTTTATTTATTTCTCCAAACAACAATTCTAGAGTTATAGTGTTAGCTCTATTTTATTTTTTATTTAAAAATATTTTTTTAAGTTTTTTATTTATTTACCTAATCTTTGCACCTCATGTGAGACTTGAACTCATAACCCTGAGATCAAGAGTCACACACATCTCTGACTGAGCCAGCCAGGTGCCCCTATATTGTTAGGTATTACACGATGAGGAGATGCAACACCCCAAAAACAAATAATTATATTAAAATGGGCAGAGGACCTAAATAGATATTTTTCACACAAGACATACAAATGGCCAACACACACATGAAAAGATGATCAAATCACTCATCATCAGGGAAATACAAATCAAAAACCATAGTAAGACATCACTTTACAGCCTTCAGAAGGGCTAGACTCAAAAAGTCAAGAAATAGCAAGTAGGGTGAGTATATGGAGGAAAGGAACACTTGTGCACTGCTGGTAGGCATGTAAATTGGTGTAGGTGCTGTGGAAACATTATGGAAGTGCCTCAAAAAAATTAAAAATAGAAATAGAAATAGAATGTGATCCAGTAATTCCACTACTGGATTTTTACCCAAAGGAAATGAAAACACTAATTTGAAAACACATAAGCACCCCTGTGTCTGTTGCAACATTATTTCCAATAGCCAAGTTATGGAAACAATCCAAGGGTCTATCTGTAGATAAATGGACAGAGGATGTGTTTATATATATATAAAATAGAATATTATTTGACCAAAGAAAGTGTGAGATCTTGCCATTTGCAACTATGTGCATGGACCTAGAGGATATAATGTGAAGTGAAATAAATCAGAAATACCACATGATGTCACTTATATGTAATATTTAAAAAACAAAACAAGTGGGCAAAGAGACAAACCAAAAAACATACTCTTGATCACGGAGAACAAACTGGCAGTGGCTGGGGGTGGGGTGGGGTGAGGGGGGTATAGGTGAAATAGGTGAAGGGGATTAAGAAGTACAAACTTCCAGTTGTAAAATAAATAAGTCATAGGGTTGAAAAGTACAGCATAGAAAATACAGTCGATAATATTATGATAATGTTACATGGTGACAGGTGGTGGTCACACTTTTGGTAGTGAGCACAGTCGTGTATAAAATTGTTGGATCATTATGTTGCACGCCTGAAGCCAGTATAACCCTGTATGGTAATTATACTTCATTAAAACAAGATAATAGGAGATGAGGAGGTAGAGGTAGCAAGTAAGTCGCCGAGTTTGGTCTCCAACTCCAGTCCACCTGGCTCCTGAGCTCAGTAGGCACTTGACCTGGCTCTGTGTTTGCTGAAGAAGCCTTATGATTTTGATGGCAGAGTAGATGTAGTCACTAGTGGAAGTGGGGCCACCCAGGCTGCAAAAGGAGCTCCGATTTTCCTACTTTTATTTTTTTTTTTAAAGATTTTATTTATTTATTTGACAGACAGAGATCACAAGTAGGCAGAGAGGCAGGCGGCAAAGCAGGCCCCTGCCGAGCAGAGAGCCCAATGTGGGGCTCGATTCCAGGACCCTGGGATCATGACCTGAGCTGAAGGCAGAGGCTTTAACCCACTGAGCCACCCAGGTGCCCCCGATTTTTCTACTTTTAAATAATTAATTAATTTATTTTTAAAGTAGGCTCCACATGCAACGTGGGGCTTGAACTTCGCAACTCTGAGATTGGGAGTCCCATGCCATACCGACCGAGTTAGCCAGGCATCCTGATTTTCATGTTTTTAAAGCTGAAGTATGTTTACTTCAAGCTTAGTAACAAGATGCCCAAGCTTTAGTATTCTCTAGCTCCTTTTCTTTTTTTTTAATTAAAGATTTTTTTTAAATTTTATTTATTTGACAGAGAAAGATCACAAGTAGGTAGAGAGGCAGGCAGAGAGAGGAATGGAAGCAGGCTTTCCGCTGAGCAGAGAGGCCCGATGCGGGGCTCAATCCCAGGACGCTGAGATCATGACCTGAGCCGAACGAAGGCAGAGGCTTTAACCCACTGAGCCACCCAGGCGCCCCGCTAGCTCCTTTTCTTAAAAAAAAAAAAAAAAAAAAAAGAGATGTAATTTACATATAACATTATGTAGGTTTAAGCTATACAATGTGTGGATTTAATACATTTAGAAAATGTAGTACAGTTAACACTGGCAGTTTGGGATGCGTAATTATTCTTTTTTTTCTGGTGAGAAGATTTAAGGTCTAGTCTCTTAGAAAATTTGAAGTGTTCCAGGTTTCTGTCTTTTAACAACATCTAGCTCCTTTGTTCCGTGTCTTGACTTTTCTTTATTCTTTAGGTTTGCATATTCTGGAGAAACAACTGGTGGGGATAAAATCAGGAGAGAGGGAAGGTGGGAAACTACGGGTGTTTAAGAAGAATGTAAGAGCCACACATCGGCAGCCAACAGATGTTTGTTTTGAACTGGTATTTTGTGTTTTTAAATTAGTTCTAACAGGTAAAAGTCCAGATGTTTTATTAAAAAAAATGCAGATTTCTGGCTTTTTTCAGGATAGGAAGACCTAGCAGGTCAGGGACCACCTTTTGGAGCAGTAGTTGGTTGAGTTGAACACTGATCATGATGTTGGGTTGGGTGTGATCTGTTCAGGGCACCGCAGCTCCTAGTTGTGACCTCCGTTGCTTTTTCATTCTAGGTCTCATGTATAGCATTATGGCTGGTCTGCTTAAACAGCAGGGTAAATCAACCTACAAGTATGGTAGGTACAAGCGAAAAATGGTGATTCCCAAGGCAGTTAGTTTAGAATATATTAAGGGCACCTGGGTGGCTCAGTTGGTTAAACAACTGCCTTTGGCTCAGGTCATGATCTTGGAGTCCCAGGATCAAGTCCCACATTGGGCTCCCTGCTCAGTGGGGAGTCTACTTCTCCCTCTGACCTCTCCCATCTCATGCGCTCTCTCTCTCATTCTCTCTCTCTCTAATAAATAAAATCTTAAAAAAAATATATATATTAAAAGTGTTGAATTTGTATCAACCCTTAGGTGTAGAAAACAGACTACTTTGGTAAATTTAAAATCAACTAGATTCTCGATGATGATTTTTAGAGTAAAAACATAGATAATTTGAAAATTTAATTCTTTGTATCAAAAGTATCATGTTCCCAAGAGAAAAGTATTAAGTTAATTTGTTCTTTCCTGTTAGTATAGAAAATATGTTTATTCTTTGAAGTTGTTCATTTGTAATTGATGTGGAAAGCTAACTGATTTACAAATTACTGTGCTGGCTAATCTTATGTTCAAAGTTGAACAAAGATGATATATGTCAAGAGGGAATTTTTTTCTTAATCTTAATTAAGTCTCCAAAGAGGAGTGACCAATTTTAAAAAAGCACATTAGAGCTTTCTAAATGTTTGATTTATTTTCCCCAAGAAAGAAAAATAAGAATTATATCATTACCCTCTGATGGATAGAAGTTTTCTTCAGAGAACATCAAAGCACATTAATTTTTAAAGTACATTTGCCCAAAATTAATATTTCATTGTTCTGCTCATGCTTATATATAGAGAAAATGTTCAGAAATAGTCTGGTCTAAAATTTGGTATTATTTAAAAAGGGCCCACAGGTTACAAGGTGCTTGTATGTGTGCATTTTTATTTAATACATGAGAGTCAACTTTGTGATTTAAATAGTTACTCCTTTTTATAGACTTTCAAGAGGCTGACTGCTTTAGCTTTCATACCTCTGCTACTATACCACATAATAAAGGACTGTATTGAAGTGAACAGTATGACTACTCTTGTTTTCCTGCTACATATAAAAATACTTCCAGGGAAGTGTTTCTTTGTAGGTTTTGAATCCATAGATTCTGTTCTTTTCCCTTTTCCTTGGCTATTGTTAGTTATTTGGGGATGAGGGCTTTTTAATTCCTGTCTTTTTTAAGGTCAAGCTTTTTATTTCTTGAATCCTTTACTTGGCTAAAGTCAGCTTCTTACTTCTGTTGGGAAGTCCTCATTTTTCAGTCACAAAGCTAAATTTGAAGATGTTACTGATAGGAATTTATTTTGTTTTCCCCTGTTGAGTTTTTTGTTTGTTTGCTTGTCTTCTGGTTTTCTCTACTGGAAGCCTCCTGGGAAGGCTGTGGGGAAAAAGGCAGCAGTGAAGTGAAGTAACAAGTCTTCTAGAGTTACTCAGGGGAAAAAAATGAAAAGATAGAGAATGAGTCTCAGGACTTTGCAAAGGTTAAGAGGGATTAGCCTTTGGAAGGAATATCTGACCTGTTGTCTGTGTAGATATGTTACTTGGCAGGCTGCTCTTTCTTTCTTTCCTTTTTTAAAAAAATACTTGTGCTAATATAGACATAACATTTAAAATTCTGATGGTTTTTAACTGTCTAACTCAGAGTCATGACATATATTCATAACCATCACTGCTATCTATATACCAGACTCTTTCATCATCTTTGGCATTAACTGTGTACCCACTAAATAACCACTTCCCATCTCCCATCCCCCACTGCCCAGCCCCTGGTAACTTCTCTTCTAATCTCCATTTTTATGACTTTGCTTATTTCAGATCCTTCATATAACATACAATATTTACCCTTTTGTTTCCAACATTTCACTTAGAATAATATTTTCAAGTTCCATCCATATTGTAGCCTATCAAAATTTCTTTCCTTTCTATGGCTGAATTGTATGTGTATATCACTTTTGTTTATCCATTATTCATTTTCTTTACTTCTCTATTACCCACTCACTTGTGAATAGTACTGCTATGAACATTGCAACACCAGTATCTGTTCTAGTTACTGTTTTTAATTTTGGGGGTATGTATTGCTAAGAGTGGAATTTCTGGGTCATATGGTAGTTCTCTTTTTACCATTCTGAGGAATTTCCAAATTGTTTTCTAACTTCTTTTCAACAGAGGTCATTTGATTTCTAACATCTGGGTGTTCTTGTGATATTCCTTTCCTGGAGACCTTCCATGCTGGTATTTCAGGTAGAGAACAGAGTCCCGGCTCCAGTGTGGTTTCCAAAGCCTGGTGTATCTCTTCCTCCACTGTACCCATCCCATACCCTCTTCTCCAGCTACCTGGAACTAGTCCCCTTAAAACAGGTACTTTCTATGTTCTGCTTTATGCCTTTGTTCTGTTATTCCCTTTGTATTAAATGTTCTTCCCTCATGCCTGCTGTCTGAGATGCTACTCTGTTTTAGGGTCCAGCTCAAATATTGTCTTGCCTGTCTTTAAAGTTTGAATTGTTTGTTCTTTTGACTTAAGTCTGTTTCTCCATGGTTCTACTAGCTTCTTGTGGCTTGGCCTTTTCCTGCTCCTTGTGTCTAACCATGTATCTTTAATTACTGTAGACATTTTGGACTGGAGAATTTAAAAAATGTTTTGGATTTTTACCTTTTCCTTCTTGGTTGTCTCTTTCAGACTCTTAGGTTTATTTATCACCAAGTGTTTTAATGCTAGTGCTAGGCCTTCTGGGGCTAGGGAAGCTAGATCGAATTATGTAGTATAACTTTTCATTGATCATTAAATGCTTATATGGGATCCACAAAAATGGAATGCTTGAAGAGTGTGCATTTTGGAATTAGAACTGTGTTCTAACCCCAACTCAGTTTTCTCAAGAAAGCTACTTAACCTTTCTAAGCCTTGCTTTCACCACCTGTAAATTAGAACAATAATACTATGCATTTTTGACAGGTTTTTGAGATTGAATGAAGGTATTTAGCATAGTGCTTATAACTTAAAAGTGTGCAGTTAGCAATAAATTCTTCCTCCTTATTGGGTGCCAGGGTGGTTCAGTCGAAGAGTCCAACTCTTGATTTCAGCTCAGGTCATGATCTCAGGGTCCTGAGATTGAACCCCAGGTTGTACTCTGTGCTCAGCGTGGAGTCTGCTTGAGATTCCCTACTCCCGGCCCACCCACCCCTTACTTATGTGCGTGCTCGCACTCTCTCTCAAATTACAAATCTTTAAGAAATAATTCTTCCTCTCTACTTTTCCTGTTTGTTCTTTTATTTCTCTTTCTTCCTTTCTCCTCATCTTGCTTCTCCTTCCTCCTTTTCCCTATTCCCCTCTTTTCTCTCTTTCTTTTCCTCCTCCATGAAATAATCATTATTATTATTTATGAAATTGGTCTCTTTTGCTGTTAGTTAATTTTTCCATAGTTAGAGTAGTTTTTCTAGATTCAGAGATTAAGGGGAAGTAAATAATTTTACGTGTATTGTACTGTAGGTCACCATAAATAGATTGCCTCATGATGGAGATTTTGTCATCCTGGGGCTTTCAAAAGTATTCATTTTCCAGCTACAGATAAATGTTACATTGACAACTACACTTATTGAACTACATCAAAATCAGTGGCTTATTCTAGAATATCATTATATTCTCTTAAATATTTAAGTATTACTAAGTTAAACCTGATATTTTCTCTTTTATATCAAAGAAAATTCTCTGGGGTGCCTGGGTGGTTCAGTTGTTAAACATCTGACTTCAGTTCAGGTCATGATCCCAGAGTCCTGGGATCGAGCCCTACGTGGGGCTCCCAGCTTGGTGGGGGGCCTGCTTTTCTCTCTCCCTCTGCTGCTCCCCCCTGTTCTCTCTCTCACTCTCAAATAAATAAATAAAATCTTAAAAAAAAAAAAAGAAAATTCCCAGGTCTCTTCAGAATTTATACAAAATTTTTATTAATTTGCATAAAATTTTGAGGAATACTTCCTTATTGAATCAGCTACATAAAAATCTGTATTTTAAAATACAGTTTTTAGGAATGGAAAGGAGAGGAAAGAATAAACAAAACGAAAAATGTTTCCTAGTAAAATGGGCTCTTAAGTCTTTGCTATGCTTTGTAAAATTTCTCTAATGAGGATAGCTGGTCCTTGGGACCACTTTAGTGTTTAATTCCTTGCTTGTCAAGACGGACATTCATGCAATTCTCTTTCCTTGGTTAGTGGATAAGAAACAGGATTCTGATACACACAGACTTTGAGGCTTACTTTGATAAATCCTGTGGATATTCTTTGTTCATTCAGTTATTATTCATTCAATACCCAATTTCTAATAAATGCATAGCTTGGGCCATAGGAAATGATTAAGAGATTGTTTCCTCTAAAATTTCTAGTGAACTGAGTGTGAGGACAAATTTATCTAACTAATATTTAAGACAAATTATGAAAGTATAAAATAAAAGTTTGCAGAGGAAAGAGTGACTTAATTTGCTACTAAGAAAGATGTTTTGCTATTTTTTGGTAACAATTTATATATATATATTTTTTTTTTTTAAAAGATTTTATTTATTTATTTGTCAGACAGAGAGAGAGGGCAGGAGCAAGCACAGGCAGACAGAGTGGCAGGCAGAGGGAGAAGCAGGCTCACTGCCGAGCAAGGAGCCCGATGTGGGACTCGATCCCAGGACGCTGGGATCATGACCCGAGCCGAAGGCAGCCGCTTAACCAACTGAGCCACCCAGGCATCCCAATTTATATTTCTGTAGGACAGGAGAAGGTGGAAAGTAAATAATAGGACAATTGAATATAGGTGATTACTTTATGATTACTTAAGATTCTCAGTCTTAGTTGATCTGTCACTTTGCCATTGCAATTTTAGTAGGGGCTTTATATAGCTGATGTATATAGTCATTTCTCTGAGCATAAGGCTTTGTTGTCCTGACATCTGGCTCCTCTTAAGGCTTCTTTAATTGTAATGAAATTTACTAAAAATTTTCTTGATTATAGTTCTTATCGTTGGAACAAGCTTACTTCTAGGCCATTGATTCCTGAATTAGTTTGATTACATACCACAGTTAGTTAAAAAATTTAGGATGAAATTCTAGTAGCCAGACATATTTATCTATGTTTATGTGTACTTATTATATAATAATGGATGGGGTGCCCCATAAAACACACACACAGAAAAAGATTTTAAAAAGGAAAAGGCATTCGTGAGTTAAACCATTTAAAAATGTTTCGCTTACTGTGATGAAGTCATTTTACCATTATCCATTAGTGTGAGGCATAATGCATGTATTTGGTGAAGTTCATTGTTAAAGACAGGAAGATGTGAATCCACAGTTCAACTAATCTTTATACTGTTTTTTAAAGTTACTGTTGTGAACTAAGAAAGTAGTAGGACAGATCAATGAAACCAGGAGCTGCTTCTCTGAA
The DNA here is from genome assembly GCA_003697995.1 of Taxidea taxus jeffersonii. Taxonomy (NCBI): domain Eukaryota; kingdom Metazoa; phylum Chordata; class Mammalia; order Carnivora; family Mustelidae; genus Taxidea; species Taxidea taxus. The sequence continues at coordinate 92,423 of ML106292.1, read as the reverse complement.
AAGAACCCACAATCAAGTGGGAAGTATTTCCAGGTTGTTCCAGTGTGGCTCAGTATTTGCACAGTCAATGTGATATAGCACATCAATAAGAGAAAGGATAAAAACCATATGATCATGTCATTAAATGAGGAATAAGCTTGTGGCAGAGTACAACATCCATTCATGATAAAACCCCTCAACAAAGTAGGTTGAGAAGGAGCATAACTAACAAAGACCTTACATAAAAAACCCATAGCTAACATACTCAGTGGGGAAAGACTGAGAGCTTTTCCCCTGAGGTGAGGAACAGGTCAAGGATGTGCGTTTTTACCACTGTTTTTCAGCAAGTACTGGATGTCCTAGCTACAGCAGTCCGATAAGAGAAAGAAATTAAAGGCATCCATATTAGTGAAGAAGAAGTAAAACTTTCATTCCTTGCAGATGACATGTTATTATATATAGAAAACCCTAAAGACTTCGCCAAAAACTGCTAGAACTAATAAATGAATTCAGTAAAGACAGGATACAAAACCAATGTGCCGAAATGTTGAATTTCTATATACTAATAATAAAGCAGCAGAAAGAGAGATTAAGAAAACAATCCCACTTACAACAGCACCAAAGATAGTAAAATGCCTAGGAGTAAACTTAACTAAGGGGGTGAAAGACCTGTACTCTGAAAACTAAAAAAACATTGATGAGAGGAATTGAAGATAACATGAAGAAATGGATTCCTTGCTCATGAATTTGAGGCACAAATTTTGTCAAAATGTCTATACTACCCAAAGCAATGTACAGATTTCATGCAATCCCTATCAAAATGCCAACAGTGTTTTTCACAAAACTAGAACAGTTCCAAAATTTGTATGGAACCACAAAAGACCCTGAATAGGTAAAGCAATCTTAAAAAAGGAAAAAAAAAATTGGAGGTATTACAATCCAGACTTCAAGTTATAATACAAAGCTATAGTAATCAAAGCAGTATAGTAGTGGCACAGAAATAGACACATAAATTAATGGAACAGAATAGAAAACCTAGAAATAAATCAACAATTATATATGGTCAATTAATCTTCAACAGAGGAGGAAGGAATATATAATGGGGAAAAAGTGTGTCTTCAACAAATGGTGTTGGGAAAATTGGATAGCTTCATGCAAAAGAATGAAACTGGACCACTTTCTTATACCATACAGAAAAATAAGCTCAAAAAGGATTAAAAACTGGGCTGCCTATGTAGCTCAGTCATTAAGTGTCTGCCTTTGGTTCAGGTCATGGTCCCAGGAACCTGGGATCAAGCCCCAAATCAGGCTCCCTGCTCAGCAGGAAGCCTGCTTCTCCCTCTCCCCCTTCTTGTGTTCTCTCTCTTGCTGTCTCTCTCTTTGTCAAATAAACATATGTGAGACCTGAAACCATAAAAAGTCTGTAAGAGAGCACAGGCAGTAATTTCTCTGACATTAGCCAATGCAGTGTTTGTCTCAGTATGTCTCCTGATGCAAGGGAAATAAAAGGAAAAATAAAATGTTGGGACTGGATCAAAATAAAAAGCTCCTGCACAGTGAAGGAAACAGTCAACAAAACTAAAAGGTAACCTACTGAAAGGGAATAAATATTTGCAAATGACATATGTAAATGGGGTTAGTATCTAAAATACATAAAGAACTGCTACAACTCAATATCTAAACAAATAATCCAATTAAAAAATAGAAGACATGAGCAGACATTTCTCCAAAGAAGACATGCAAATGGCCAACCAGACCCATGAAAACATGCTCAACATTACTCATTATCAGGGAAATGCAAATCAAAATTATGAAGAGATACCATCTCATATATGTAAGAATGACTAAAATCAAAAACACTAGAAGCAACACATATAGGTAAGGATGTGGAGAAAAAGAACTCTCTTGGCCTGTTGGTGGGAATCCAAACTGGTGCAGCCCTTGTGGAACAGTATGAAGTTTCCTCAAAAAGTTAAAAATAGAGCTACCCTACCATCCAATAATTGTACTACTAGGTATTTATCCCCCAATTACAAAAACACTAAAGAGATACCTGTGTTTATATTGTTATTATCTACAATAACCAAGTTATGGAAGCCGCCCAAGTGTCTGTCAATAGATGAATGCTAAGAAAGATACATGGAATATTACTCAGCCATAATAAGAATGAAATCTTGCCATTTGCAACAACATGGCTGGAGCTAGAGAGTATTATACTAAGGGAAATGAATCAGAGAAAGTCAAGTACTGTGCCATTTCACTCATATGTGGAATTTAAGAAACAAAATAAATGAGCAAAGGGATGAAAGAAGAGAGACAAACAAGAAACATACTCTTAACTGTAGAGAACAAACTGATGGTTACCAGATGGGGGAGGGGGTGGGAAGATGGGTGAAATAGGTAAAGGGGATTGTAGAGTACATTTATCATAACGAACACTGAGTGATGTATAGAATTGTGGAATTACTGTATTGTATACCTGAAACTAATATAACACTGTATGTTAACAATAGTGGAATTACAATGAAAAACTTAATTAAAAAATACTGTTATTGTCATATCAGATTTGGTTTCTTAACTCTGATGAAATATTTGAAGTAGGAATAGTAAGAAACAGCTCTGCCATAAACACTCATTTGTGATTGTGTAATTAGAACTTCTTCAGTATAGATTCTTTATGAGTGTATATAGTTTTTTTGTGGGTGCCGTTGTTAACACTTCATGTTAAGAGGAAGGCCTCTTTTTCTATCAGGATATCATATATCCTAACACATTACCATATGACATATAAGCCCAAGGAGGAAGTGTTATTCCATATAATAAATATTAGTAACGCTTAATTCAAAGTAAGAGTGGTAATGACCCGTTGGGTCATTTTATTTAATCCACTTTGGAAATCACTGCTGTAGACATTCCCTCTGGGACACAGGTTTCTGGAAGGTTTCATCTAAAGAGATTCTCTTACAGAGTTACTTTCTTTCTCTCTCTCTCTTTTTTAAATTTTTAATTTTTTAAATTAACATATAGTGTATTATTAGCCCCAGGGGTACAGGTCTGTGAATCGCCAGGTTTACACGCTTCACAGCACTCACCATAGCACATACCCTCCCCATTGTCCATAACCCAACCACCCTCTCCCTACCTTCCTCCCCCTGGCAACTCTCTGTTTGTTTTGTGAGATTAAGAATCTCTTATGGCTCCTGGGTGGCTCAGTGGGTTAAGCCTTTGCCTTTGGCTCACGTCATGATCTCAGGGTCCTGGGATCGAGTCCCGCATTGGGCTCTGAGCAGGGAGCCTGCTTCCTCCTCCTCTCTCTCTCTCTGCCTGCCTCTCTGCCTACTTGTGATCTCTCTCTGTCAAATAAATAAATATAATTTTAAAAAAGTCTCTTATGGTTTGTCTCCCTCCTGATCCCATCTTGTTTCATTTATTTACTTTCTCTCTTCTAACAGTGATTCTCTTTTCTTTCTAAGCTTAGCCTTCCTCTACTCCTAGAAGAAGTTAAAAAACAAGGTAGTGATAAAAGCAACCCTGTTGGATATGAGAGTATATTGTTATACTTGAAGTAGTCAGACATGGTAGATCACTCATAGATCATGAGTGGATCAAGTATACTTGAAGTAGTCAGACATGGTAGATGTTACCTGTTTTTATTCCCTTTAGGACGTGAACATTTATTTAACATTGTATTTATTATATAAAAATCTAATTATAATATGTATTTTTAAATTTTTATTTATTTTCAGTGTAACTATAATATGTTAATAATGAAGAGCTGTTTCTTCTTTCATTGGTTATACTGAATATAGTTTAAGAAATTTGAAAACTGGTTTATTTTACAGATTAAGTTTCTTTAAAGTGGCAGTAGAGGGCACTGTGGTATTTAGTTTTTCAAAGCTTATTTTAAAATTAGAAAGTTGTTGGCATTTTTTTGTGTAATGCAGTGTATCTATTCAACTAATCTATTGAAAAGCTATGAAACTCTTTGTTCTTTGCTTTTCACTCCACTGGGACTATAAAAATTTTGTTGAGTACTAGGAAATTTGAGGTACACTATTTTTCTGGGTTCTACATTTGCCTTTGTAGAGTGGATGAAAGAAATCTTTTAAAAATAGTTATTCTTGTAAACCTACTCACTAATTTTTAAAGTTTGGCTGTGTGAGATTTTCTTGATTAAAATCAGTACTATGAGAAAAATAGCTTTCAGTGAATATTATATAAGAATTTAATTAAACTTCTGAAAGATGTTTTTTGTAAGTCTTAGCATCTCTACTTCTATCGTATATAATTTTATTTGCCTACAGCCTGTCAGAGATAGCATGCCCAGAGTGACAGATTAACCTTGTATTATAGCATTCCCCGAAGAAGCCAGTCAGTCTTAGTCTGACAGGAAACCTACATATTTATTCCTATATCCTTAACAAGAAAAGAAGAAAAAGGTTATTTGATTAAATTTTCTCAGGGAAATTATTTGAAAATTCCATTTATATTTTAAGAATGTAATTAACCTTAATTGGGTTGCATAGATTTTATTTATTTATTTTTTTTGGGGGGGTTGTATAGATTTCAAAGAAGATAAATCCCAATGATGGAAAACAGTATTTATAATACATTTGCAATGCATTGTAAATTTTTCTCTCTTCTACACTTACAAAGCATTGCAAAGATAGAAGGGAGAAAAATCTCAACTCCTACTTTGGTCGTTCTATTATAAATTAGCTAAAAACTACTAGGCTTCAATGATTATATTTTTATAACCTTTGTCTCCAATTCAGGAGTTACTCCCCAGAACTTACAAGAAAACCTGTGATGTGCTCAAGATCACATAGCAAGATAATGAATGACCTTGTCAGTGACATGTCTTAATAGTTATTCCCTAAGGTTGTACCCAGCTGACCAGTTGATAGTTCTTCAGATATTAATATTTGTTCTTAAGATTTACATAAATTCTAGAAGTAGCTTGGTTTTTATTTTATTTATTTATTTTTTAAGATTTTGCCTAAAGAAATCTCTCTACCCGAAGTGGGGCTCGAACTCATAATCCAGAGATAAAGAGTTGCATGCTTCACTGACTGAGTCAGCCAGGTGCCCCTTGATTTTTTTTTTTTTTTAAGATTTCATTTATTTGTTTATTTGAGAGAGAGCACAGGAGTGGTAGGGAGGGGCAGAAGAAGAGGGAGAAGCAGACTCCCTGCTGAGTAGGGAGTCTGGGCTCATCCCAGAACCCTGAGATCCTGACCTGAGCTAAAGGCAGATGCTTAACCAGCTGAGCCACCCAGGAGCCCCAGGCACCCCTTGATTTTTATTTCAAAATGAATGTTTACTATTATAAATAATCAGTTTTGATGTGTAGTTATTTGGTATCTATTTTCCTGTCGACTATAATAGTTCATGGGAAGCAAGGAACTTCTAAATTCCTTCTGGCACAGACAGAACAAATAAGCTTCATGAGGGCAGGAATTTTTGACTGTTTCATTGTCCCAAGTGCCTAATGTCTGGCACATAGTTAGTGTACAGTAAACATTTGAATAAAAATTTGTTGAATTTATAAATTATTTAACCCACTATCAGTTTAAAATATTTAAAGCTTCTGGAGTTAAGTTTGGTTGTAGGGAGACTTTGTTGTTCTTTGGAAAGGGTTTTAGAAGGAGGAGAACAGGTACTCTGCTACCTACCCAGTAGTTTGGTAAGAGATGATTTAACACTTGGACAGCAAGGCACTAGTGCAGTATTGGAGACCATGGCGGAGGAGGAGATTATGAGCCAAATCGCTGTTAAAGTAACAAATAAGCACACATTTATATTGTAAAGTAACTCGCCAAACATAAAGTTGATCACTTGGAATGCAAAATGTTTTAAAGAATACTTTTATTAGTTTGAGCTAATTGGAATTAGAATTAGGTTAATAAAGGGGACATGCTTTAAAATAAACAGATAATGATGTTTTATGAGCCTGTCAAAGTAGAAGCCAAAACAATTAGTTTTAGCTTAAATCATAGTTATGGTGTGTACACATAAAATGCTCTTTTTTTTTTAAAGTAACTATTTTCTTCAGTAAATATTTTTGCTGCTTATGTACCACCGCTTACCAGAATGATCACAAATTACAGCGAAAGGAGATGTGAGATTCTGAATTTCATTTATAATATAAACTAGTAGTTCAAGTATTAGAGAAGAAATGAAGGAGAGATCAATATTTGATATGTTAAAAAGTGAAGGGATAGGATAAGAAATGATGTAGGAGGAGGAAGGCATCCCTGAGGTGGAGGCAAGAGGGAATGCAAAGGTTTCCTTCATGTATTCAGCAGTCTTTACTGATAGCTTACTGTGCTGGGTGCTGGTGTGAAAATTGAAAAGGCCAAGTCTTTGCCCTCCTGCAGCTTCCATTGTAGGAAAGGAAGGCCGCTTTCAGATAACATAATGCTGATAGTACCAGAACACCTCTCTCTTACTGATTAGGTTGAACATTCTTTCTTTCTACTGCATTTTTACATTTTTAAAAATAACAGCTGTATTAAGATATGATTCATATACCATGACATTCATTCTTTTGAGGTATACAAGTCAGAGGTTTTTGTTACTTTAGCTTGTCGTGCAGACATCACCAGTATCACAACGGTTTTAGCAGGGTTCTCTTTGAAAGTCTCTTTTCCAGATCTTTCTCTCAAGCTGCCTTCTTCTTTTGGTATCATATCCTGCTTGTTAGGCTCCACTAATTACCAGCTTATTGTCCTATTATTTCTTTCTTTCTTTTTTTTTTAGAGATTTTATTTATTTATTTGACAGATCACAAGTAGGCAGAGAGGCAGGCAGAGAGAGAGGAAGGGAAGCAGGCTCCTCGCTGAGCAGGGAGCCCGATGCGGGACTCGATCCCAGGACCCTGGGATCATGACCTGAGCTGAAGGCAGAGGCTTTAACCCACTGAGCCACCCAGGTGCCCCTGTCCTATTATTTCTATACAGTACCGTAGGCTATACATTTCTCAACAGTCTGATCCAATTACATTCAGGTAGGGATGGTTTTTGAGATCACTCTTGAGGTTTGCTCTGACAGTGTATGTACTCTTCTTAGCTGTCTCTTTTCCTTGGTTCTTTCTGATGATCTAGCTGGTTTATCATATAGCTTGCTGGTCTTCATTATCGGCAGAGTTATTATCTGGGTGCCTGGGTGGCTTAGTTGGTTAGGTGGCTGCCTTCAGTCAGGTCATGATCCCAGGGCCCTGGGATCGAGCCCTACATTGGGCTCCCTGCTCAGTGGGGAGCCTGCTTCTCCTTTTCCCTCTGCCAGCTGCTCCCCCTGCTTGTGCTCTCTCTTTTTCTCTGTTGCAAATAAATAAATAAAATCTTTTAAAAAGGGGGGTGGAGTTGTTATCTTTGAGAGCACCCTTAGACTTGAATTTGTTCACACTCTGTTTTCAGTGAATTGGGTTCGGAGAGCTCTGAAGCTTCTCTTTTCTTAGAGTTTGCCTCCCTTGGGCAAACTCTCCTAGCTACTGTTCTGGGGACAGGGCTGAGCAGTAGCTTCTGGCATGCTGCTCCTGGTGTAGAACTTCTGTCCCATGAGCAATCTAGGTTGACCACTCTTGGAGCTCCAGTGTTGCCAGCCAGCCTCCTGCATGATAGTTAAGCTTCTGTTTTATAGGTAGAGGCTGTGTGGAGGAAGGCCACCGCTGCCCTCTTGGCCACCCTCACCAGGAATGTAGCCTCTTCTGCTTGGAGTTGGAGGGGATGAGAAATGCTGGTGGCCAGCCTTTTTTGTGACGTATGGGCTATGCCTTATTAAGAGCTAAGAGGGAGCTCTGCTCTCTGGGTCACACCTACCTGGAGGGGATTTTGTTGACTTGAGCCTGGGCAAGGTAGAAAATTGGTTATGGCTCTGACGCCACAAACTGTACCAATACCAAGTTTTAGTAGATTTTCTTGAATGTTTCTTCCTTCGAATATGCTCCTAGGACAGTTTCCAGAGACTTTCAGTGATTTTTTTTTGTATGTTTGTTTTAAACTTTTAATTTTCATTCTAGTTAGCTAACATTGAGTATTAGTTTCAGGTGTATGATACAGTGATTCAAGAATTCCATATATCACTTGGTCTCATCATACTTGTCATAAGTGTCTTCCTTCATCCCCATCACCATTTTCCCTACTCTCCCACTCCCTTCCCCTCTGGCAACCATCAGTTTGTCCTCTATAGTTAAGTCTGTTTCTTGGTTTGCCTCTCTCTCTCTTTTTCCTGCCTTTGTTTTGTTTCTTAAATTCCACATAATAGTAAAATCACATGGTATTTTTCTTTCTCTGACTGAACTATTTTCTTTAGCATTATACTCTCTAGCTCCATCCATGTTATTGCAAATGGCAAGATTTCATTCTTTTTACTGCTGAGTAATATTCCATTGTATATTCATACCACCTCTTCTTTATGTACTCATCAGTCCATGGACACCTGGGCTGCTTTCATAATTTGGCTATTGTAAATGATGCTGCTACAAACATGCGAGTGCATGTATCCCTACGAAGTATGTTTTTTTGTATTCCTTGGGTGAAGACCTAGTAATGTGATTGCTGGATCATAGGGTACTTCTATTTTTCAGTGATTGTTTTTTAAAACAGCTTTTGTCAGCTTTGCTTATTTCACTGGACTTTGGGTCTGTGAAGCACTGTCCCTTCATCCTAGAAGTAGAACTCTCCAAACTACTTAGTTCTAAATCTTCCTAAAGTTCAAAGATGTGTTCCCAGGAAGGAAACTACGATTCTGGGTAACTGAAATTTATTATTTTTTTCTTTTTTGAATAGCAGTTTGGTTCAGACATGAAAACCAGAGCTACCAAAATGCGAGCAGTTCTTTGCACTATTCAAGACTTTTGTACTCACTATATAGGTGATGAACTAAAGATGTTATTTTCAGGGTTTATTTTACCTAGAGGTTGTCTGCCTGCAAAAATCTGCGGTGTCTACCCGGCTTGTTTACTTGACTGGATTTTGCAGTTCTTTGACTTTACTGATATGTGGATGTTTTCTTTATGAGATAGTTGATTTTTTTGCATTATTTCATAGCCTGTCATACAGCTTATAGACATTTAAGGTAATATCCATTTCTTAATATATATATTTTAAAGTTTACTTACGTAATCTTTACACTCAACATGAGGCTTGAACTCATGACTCTGAGATCAAGAGCTGGCATGCTTTATTGACTGAGCCAGCCAGGCACCCTGGTGATACTCATTTTAATTCTGAATTTTTTAATTGGCTTTATCTGTTATTAAATTACATTTTATAAGAGAAGTTTACTGACATATGATTGTGCATTTCAGTCATATGGGGTTTCAAATACAAAATCCAAATCTTTGTACTCCATCTTCTTCATCTTTCTACTCAGTGAGTTAGCTTTTTTTTTCTAATTGCAGCCCTTGGTCTCTTTGTCAGTATACATAGTTCCATCAACCACTCTCTGCTCCTCTCTGTATTTACTTGTGTTTACTCTTCTTTTGACCCCTGAAAGATGCTCTTCATCCCCCTTAATCTGCTTGCATTCCTGAGAGGGAATCCATTGTACAGCAGAGTAATCATACTGAATCATTTCAGACATCAATGGAAAGGGAGCATGTTGGTTTTCCTTGGGGTAACCATCTATTCTAGGTTCAGTGGTGGAGAGGGGAGATGGGATCATCTTGTATGGTATATTTCTATTCTAAGATATCATTTAGATAATTTCTTCAGCAGGAACATAGGTTTGACAGTTTCTTACAGAATGAGGTGGTAGATACAGTTGAACCAATTTACTCCCACTCTGTCGTTTATTAATGTAATCATTTCTTACCTTGGGGTGTAACTCTACATAAGTTAAACTGAGGAAGGAATTGATAGCAGTCAGTTTTGTAGTAGCAACAGTATGCTGTTGGAATTCCCTTTAATACAACATTCATTTGTGTACTGTTGTAATGGCAGGTAACGTCTGCCTGTAATAGTGATCTGTCATGAAAATTTACTCCCGTGATATCTGGCTGCTTGATGAATTTCATATTATAAATGCATATCAAATATGGGATTCAGTGGTAGAAGATTCATGTATATTTCTGTAATACATTTGGAAGGACACACAAGGAACTGGTCATTGGTTGCTCCTAGGGAAGAGAATCCCCTAGTTCGGAGGACTGAGATGGAATTACATACTTTATTCCGTTTGAATTTTGTAATAAGTCATAAGTGTTACTGAAACAATATTAAAGCACTAAGAAGTAAGTAAAACAAAAACAAAATGAACAGTAACAAAAGGGAAAATAAATGGATAGGACATTCTGTAGATATCGTTTTTGCTAAATATAATCTGGTGGCCCATTTGGGTTTCTTTTTACGATGGTAAGCTCTTTGTGTTGATTAATTGGCAAGTTTGATTAGAACTTCCTTCTAGGTGGTAATTATATTCTTACATTTTATTATTATTTTATTCCTTCTGATATCAGATGATTTAGAAGAGTTGCCAGGTTTCTCTTTGATATCGGATCTATTCTTGATTTGGAATGTCAGTTAGTAGAAGTGTGGCATCAAGAATAAAAAGACCATGATGAGTATTCTTCACTTACGATAACTAAGACAGGATTTTTTGAGGTACTTTGATTTATATAGATGTGCAGAATTTACTTGAATCTTTTTCCAAATTATCATTTCTAAAGTCTAATTGTTTAAATTCATTCTTGGTGTTTCATTTAAAAGAATGCAGCTTTAACAAATCTCTTTACATAAAGAAGAGGAATTATGCTCAAGTTTTAGGTTATTATTTTATCACTGTATTTTAAACAGGTTTTCTTTTTATTTTTTTTCCTGCCCTTTAGCCGGCCTCAGAAAGTATGTTTGTGTCCATTTCTACCGTTGCATCCTCTGCACATCTCTACTCATTTGTACATAATTCAGCATCCAGCAGAGGTAAGATTTTGTAAAATACACAATTTCAAATAGAATATTAATATGTAAGAGGAAACACACTGATGATCATACTCATACCTTCTAGCTCTTTAACATTTCTGAAAATAAATTGATGATAAATACTTTGTTTGTGGAAAGAAGTTTTATATATTATAATGTCATGTCATATGCTTTAGAGACCTGAAAACTATTATCTCATAAAACCGTATTATTTCATAAAAATGGTAATTGAATAGTATAGAGATTTAGAACACCAATGATTCTGTGTGAAGAAAAAATGAAATTTTGTGAGTGAAGAACTAAGAAAATCATTGCTTTTTAAATTTTGATCCTAGCTTGTATTTCTTAATGTTTCTTGTTAAAGTAGAAATGCCAGTATTTTAGTGTTATGAAATGAATGTATAAAATAAAATTTTTGAATATAATAATAATTTGAAAATAATGAATAGAGCAGTATATATATATATTAAGTATATATGTTATAGATGAGATTTTTTTAAATTAGTACTTTCCTGTATAGGTGAGAATTATGCATGTACTGGTGTGTATGTGTGTTTGTAATTCATGATTAACTGCAGTAATGAAAGAAGGGAGAGAAGGATTTCTTTGATAACCATAAATGATAATCATTATAAAACTACTTGATGCATGGTACAGAATGAGTTTAGATTAACTGAAGTTAAAATTCTTCTAGAATTTGGGAACTCAGGATATAATCTACTGTGTCAGACTTCTGGAGAAGGGATAATTTTTTTCTTAAATTTCTGAAGCCTTTGCCACTTTGAAATCCTTAACAAAGATTTGAAAGGTATCAGTCTGTCTTTTTCCTTTTCCAAATGATGAAACACTTATCCTTTTATTGCAAATTGTTGAATATTCCATTTGTTGGGCAGCTTTTTTTTTTTTTTTTTTTTTTTTAGTGTTAACAACATGCTTTTGTCAGGATTTGAACAATTGAATAATTTTGTCACTAGCATTATTTTGCTGTATTTAAATTTGCAACACTCTGCAGCTCAGATTTGTAAAAATGATAGTTTTTGGACCATAATAGTTTTGGATAAAACTCGACTTTTGATGGTGAATGCTTTTTTCATTTTGCAGTATACGTGGTGGCAACATCTTTATGAATATGTCTCCTCAAGCAAGGGAAACAAAAGCAAAAAAATAGTGTAATAGTGGTTATTATTTTGTGGTTCCAGACACAAGATAGTGTTTAAAGTATAGGTGTTTTTAAAAATTTATGGCAACTTTAATGTTTTCAAGGGCCTCTACATTGGTAGTAAAGAAGTAAAACTGTCATTATTTGAGGTGACTTGGAATTACGTAAAACCTTAATGCCTCTACCAAAAACTACAGGAACTAATAATTGAATTCAGTAAAGTTGCATGATACAAAAATAAAATACAGAAATCTGTTGTGTTTTTATACCCTAACAATGAAATAGCAGAGGAGAAATTAAGAAAACAATCTCAGTTACAGTTACACCACAAAGAGTAAAATACCTAGTAAAAATTTAACCAAAGAAGTGGAAGACCTATAGTGTGAAAACTATAAGACATTGATGAAAGAAATTGATGGTACAAATAGAAAGATATACCATGCTCATGGATTGGAAGAATTAATGCTATTAAAATATGTGTATTGCTCAAGGCATTCTACCAATTCAATGCAATACCTTTTAAAATGCCACTAGCATTTTTCACAGAACTAGAGCAAGTAATCCCAATATTTGTATGTCACCACCAAAGACCCTAAATAGATAAAGCGCTCTTGAGAAAGAAGAGCAAAACTGGAGGTATCACAATCCCACATTTCAAGATATACTTCAAAGCTGTAGTAATCAAAACAGTATTATGGTACTGACACAGAAGTAGACATATAGATCAATAGAACAGGATAGAGAGCCCAGAAGGAAACCCACACTTATATTAATATAATTAATTAATTAATCTACAAACAAAGGAGGCAAGAATATACAATGGGGAAAAGAAGGTCTCTTCTATAAAAGGTGCTGGGAAAACTGGTCAGCTACATTCAGAACAGTGGAATTGGACCACTTTCTTATACTATACACAGAATAAACCCAAAATGGATTAAAGTCCTAAAAGTGAGATCTGAAACCACAAAGCTCCTAAAAGAACAGATAGGCAGTAAGGTCTTGGGCATTGGCCTTAGCAACATCTTTATGAATATGTCTCCTCAAGCAAGGGAAACAAAAGCAAAAAATAGTGTAAAAGTGTTGGTACTACACCCAAATTAAAGACTTCTGTACAGTAAAGGAAACCATCAACAAAATGAAAATGCAATCTATGGAATAGGGGTAGGTATTTGTGGGGTTTTTTGTTTGTTTGTTTTGTTTTTTTTTAAAGATTTTATTTATTTATTTCACAGACAGAGAACACAAGTAGGCAGAGAGGCAGACAGGGCGGGGGGGAGCAGACTCCCTGCCGAGCAGAGAGCCCGATGTGGGGCTTGATTCCAGGACCCTGGGATCATGACTTGAGCTGAAGGCAGAGGCTTTAACCCACTGAGCCACCCAGGCGCCCCTAGGAGAAGGTATTTGTAAATGATAGATTTTATTGTTGGTTAATAAGGTTAATATCAAAATATATAAGGAACTTACACAAGTCAACATCAAAAACCAAATAATCCAGTTGAAAATGGTCATAAGACCTGAAAGAAGACATACAGATGACCAACAGACACATGAAAAGACACTCAATGTCAGTTATCATCAGGGAAATACAAATCAAAGCCACAGTGAAATATCTCCTCAAGCCTGTCAGAATAACGAGTATCCAGAAGACAAGAAATAGCAAGTGGAGAAAATGGCACCCTTGTGTACTTTTGGTGGGAATGTAAACTGGTATAACCACTATGGAAAAGTATGAAGTGTCCTCAAAAAATTAAGAGTAGAAATGCCATTTGACCATTAATTCCATCAGAGGGTATTTACCGACAGAAAATGGAAACACTAATTTGAAAAGATACATGCACCACTATGTTTATTGCAGCGTTATTTACAATAGCCAAGATATGGAAGCAACCTAAGTGTCCGTCGATAGATGAATGGATAAAGAAGAGGTGGTACACACACACACACACAGGAGTATTACTCAGCCATAAAAAGGATGAGATCTTGTCATTTGTACACCATGGTGGACCTGGGGAGTGTCTTATGCTAAGTGTAATAAGGCAGAGAGAGAAGGACAAATACCATATGATTTCACTTATATGTGGAACCTGAAAAACAAAACAAACGAGCAAATAAAAAAAACAGAAACATGCTTATAAATACAGAGAACAAACTGGTAGTTGCCAGAGGAGAAAGTGGTGGGGAGATGGGCGAAACAGCTACAGGGGGTTAAGAGGTACAAATTTCCAGTTGTAAAGTAAATAAGTCATGGGGATAAAAAGTACAGCATTGGGAATATAGTTATTAATATTGTAATAATGTTTGATAACAGAAGGTTACATACTTACTGTGGTGAGCCTTGTGTAATATATAGAATTGTCAAATCATTATGTTCTATACCCAAAACTAATAAAATATTCTATGTATGTCAGCTACACATAATGAATATTATGTATAAATATAATGTCATACTATTAATAAAATTCAATAATTAAGATTAAATTAATAATAATTTTATTTATTAAATTCAGTAATAAAAATTAAATAGTAAAAGGTCAAAAATGTAGGTGTTTTCATTGATTTGTGGCACTTTTAATGCTTTCAAATATCTTATTCATTCATTCATTCGTTTTTCCTCTCCTTTGCTTCCTTTCTTTCTTCCTTTTTTTCATGATTAGTTCACAGTGTAGGGATCCCTCTGTAATTGTGTGTGCTACAAATGTATTTTATACAAGTATCTACAACTATATCCATATTGTTTTTCCTTACCATCCAAGGAGCTTTCCAATTTTATTTTTATTTTTATTTTTTTTTAAAGATTTTATTTATTTATTTGTCAGATAGCACAGGAGCGACTACAGGCAGACAGAGTGGCAGGCAGAGGCAGAGGGAGAAGCAGGCTCACTGCTGAGCAAGGAGCCCGATGTGGGACTCGATCCCAGGACTCTGGGATCGTGACCTGAGCCGAAGGCAGCTGCTTAACCAACTGAGCCACCCAGGCGTCCCAAGCTTTCCAATTTTAATCTAACTCAATAATATTGGCCTTCCTTGTGCTTAATCTCAGCACACTTTTTTTTTAACAAGCATTCTAATTTGACCACTCCCCTTAAAAAGTGATTGAAGTCCATTTAGATAGGCTTTTGGAGGAGGCTTTGAGAAAAGATTTGATGGAGTAGATGATATGGAGGTGATATGATGGAGCATTTCAAAGAGTACTTATATGTATGTAGAAAAGTACTTAAGAATTAAATGTAATGGTTATCTCAAAAGTGTGAAAAATATCTATAAGGAAGAAATGTTCTGTGACACGATGTGGCCTTCATTTGTGAATAGTGTTTATGTAGCCATAGTGATGTAAGCACTGTTTATTGATTTAACTAAAAATACGAGAATATGTGATGTTAGGGAGTGATGGAAAAAAGGTAAATCCCTATTTATTATAAGAGGCTGTGCTTATACAGTGTGTTAGTTAAGAATAAGGGCTTAGGAGCCAGACTCCTTGAATTTAAAGCCTTAATAGCTCTGTAAACTGTAACCCTGGGCAAGTTAATTAACCTCTCTGTGCTTTAGTTTCATCATTAGGAAAATGGACATGATAAAAGATATACTTCTTTACTGGTTTATTGTGAGCAGTAAATGAATCAGTTTGTCTATCCATCTATCTATAATGTACTTAGAATTATGTATATTAGAGTCAG